>BJCM01219409.1:0-13024 GCA_018326385.1 Flaveria bidentis | reverse complement strand
TCTTTCAAATTATATTAGAATTATTAAAATCTTAATAGCCAAAGATCCATTAAATTAGTGGCTAAAATAATAACTAATCACAAACAACTATCAATCAAGTTTGATAGAGAAAACAATAAAGTTACAACCAAATTATAAATAATTCTGATTGCGACGGGAGTGTGTGTCAATTTGCACCACTTTCGGTTTGTATTTCATACTAACAAATTTTAAAATTTTAAAATCATGAACACTCGCATATGGGTTGTCACTACTTTCTCATTCTATCTTGCTTTCAGGTCACTTATATAGTTAATTAAATGAAAATTTATGAAACTTATTGTTTAGAAAATATATAGTTATTGAAATATACCACACACACTCGTATATATATTAAAACACTTATCGTTTAGAAAATAATAGTTGTCATAAACTAGTTGGATTTTTCCACGGCTCCGCATGTTACAACCGAAGACTTGTATATCATAAAATAAAATAAAAAGGTTTAATTGTAACAGTATTAAGTTTAACTATACAAAAAGTGCCGCGTGGCACCTAAAGATAAATATTGATGATAACCAGAAAAACTTTCTTAAGTTATTTAACTAATATTAAATGTGTCAAGACCGATTGTAATAAAATATAAAAATTAAATAAATAAATAAATAACCAACATATCTTAATAACACTATAATTGCAATTACAAATATTGTCACCAAATCTATATATTAGCTATGACCTAACACATTGTGTCGAATACCCTAATAGTCTCTATTTTTCCTTCTCTGTTCAAACTATGACCACTTCTCCCATCCGCCAAACATAATACCACCATTTGAAGTGTGGAGTGAAGTCCTGAGGCATTTCCCGTAAGGGAATCTTTGATATTGTGCGTGGGGGACTCCACTTCAGCACCACCTTCGGTCTTCCAGAAATTGGATCAACTTCAGACTTACGAATGTACCTCTTAGGTTGTGGAGGTCTAAAGTTTACCCACTTGGTGTGCTATTCCTTCTTTAATGCAACCTCAAACCATCCCGACATCTTCCTTGGGTTGGCATACAAAAGATCTAAGCATGCTTGGCGGTTGATCTCAAAACCAGGAAGAGTCTTCAGATCATGCGGATATCTGAAGTACTCGATCCCTTTCTCTCTTTGAACAGCATAGACCTCCAAGTCTTCAAAATACGCCCACGCGATAATCTTGCTTGACACTTTCTGATGTCTTTTGACTCTCTAAAGTTTGGTTTAGACATTCTACTTTGGCGGCGCGCGTTGGGCTTTCATCTCAGCAAAATAAGTGGTTCATTCAGCTTTTTTTAGGTAAACATTAGCGTTTGAAGCTTGGGCTTGGCTTTCATCTTTTTCTTTCTCATTCTCCATCTCCTTCAGCTTCTCAAATGTAGCACTGCCAAAAGTATCACCCAAGTTAGGGATAACATTGCCTTTGTGCTCAGTGTACTCTGGATAATACTCTATCATGACATCCTTTATCTCTATCTCATCCACATCTTTCAGCTCATCATCACTCACAACATCAACTTTTGGAGCATCTTTGACAAGCTCGTCATGATTCAATCGGAACATTTCAGCAAGCTGCTTGTCTGTTAGATCATGGAATATTTCTCCTTCCTCCAGGGTGTAGCTTACAAATCTTCTGACAAACCCTTGCAAGTCAAGAATCATGGTAAGTTGAGTCTTGACTTGCTGAAGGCGGGCGACATCATACTCATCTTGTTGTTGAGTTTCTTTTTTGTCTTGATCTGTCGTCTCTTCAGCTTGAGGAGTTGGGGACGAGGCTCCTTGATCTTGGTTTTGCTTTGTGCGCCTCTCTTGAGCTTGAGTGGAGGCTGATGTAGCACCATCACCTTCTTGATCATCATCATCCTCTTTATCTTTTCCACGCGATCCTCCTTTATCATCATCTTCCTTAGATTCATCTTCAACCTCATCATCAACATCATCATCCTCATCATCACTATCCTTAATCTTTAACGGCTCACTATTTGATCCCATAAGCTTTAGAAATATCTTCTTATTCTTCTTCTCGAGATCCTCTATCCTCTTCACCGAAGCCAACACCAGCTCATTTTGACCTTTTAGTGCATGGTGGGCTCGGCCTAACGCTCTCTCGTACTGAGCGTTCTTCTCACTTACCTGAGCGATATGCTTTCCTTGACCCGCATTCACTGCCATCAGCTAATTGATCTGAGTAGCCCTTAGATCATCAGTAGCAATAAGCTTTAGCACCATCCGGATCAGGCTAGTCAGCTGCTCCTCTAACCCGACCATGGGTAGAGTAGGTCCAGGTGTGAATGTGGATTGGGTGGAAGGACCAGCTTGGTGAATGGTTGTGGTAGTGGTGGATGTGGTGAAGATGGGAGGTGGAATGTGAGTGGATTGTGGTGGAGTGAATGTGGTAGTGGAGGGGGGAGGAGTGGTAGTCGTAGTAGTAGCTGTGGTGGTGGTGGTAGGAGGTGTGATAGTAGTGGTAGGAGATGTGGTAGTGGTGATGGTAGGAGTGGGGGCTGTGGTAGTGGGTGTGGAAGTGGTGGTGGTGGCAGATAATGTGATCATAGTAAACCTTGGCCTCTTACCTTTTTTGCCATAAGGTTGGGCCATTCTCATCTTCCTTGAGCCCTTTGCTGAAGAAGCTCCCCCTTGGTTGATGGACTGGTCAGGTATATAGGTAGGATCAATGACATGAGTATCATCACCTGTAGTACCAGCTAGGCATCCACCGACCGCCTCTATACCCTTCTCAGTGGCCACAACCCTGCTCCCAACTGTTCTCACCTGTGGCTCATCATCAAACTCCTCATCTTCATCTATCAAGAAGTCTTGGTGGAAGGCAGCCTTTTCTGTTCCACCAGGTGCCTCACCACGTTGACCCTAATCATGGTCGTCATCACCATCGTCTTCGTCATTGGTGGATGCCATGATAGGCTCAACATCGGAGTCACTGACGTCGTGATGCCACTTCTTGTGAGAGGGCACCACATACTCCTTGTTGGCCAAATGACCAAACAGTCTCCTCACCGGGGGCTTCACCAGCTTCACTCGGTAGACCTTCATCCTACCCAATGTAGTGTCATCCATAGCCTCCAGATCTACAGCATCATCGCTCTTATTCGGCAGCGAAAGAAGCTTCTGATCAATTATCATCTGTAAAAACCTTGGGTACAAGCAAAAGCGTTCCTTGCCCTTTGCCTCGATGTTCTCTATCATGTAGGAGAATAACATGTGGGAGAAACTGAACGGGTGGTTCAGCACCAGATCAACATATCCGTTCTAGATTTGATCTGACATCTTATCGAATCCACCTCTCCTTTATGCTATGCACTTCAGGATGACGTGAGCCAAGTACTTAAACTGGGTGCACAGGTTGCTCTAGTTGAGCACACCTGCATTGACGTCCCCAGTGTACTTCATCCTTAGAAAGCATCCCCTAAGGGTCAGATGATGTAGCTTGGTTGGTCGGGCACCATCCTCACCCAGATCCAAGACTTGCCTTAGATCGTCTGCAATAATCCTAATCTCCTGTCCGAAGATTTAGCTCCGAATACTATGGGGCTCAGAGGACCTGTCAACCAAAGCACCTTCCCAGAAGGCCTGCTGTAGCTATCTGTATGGTGTGCAGGGTGTAGGTATGCCCTTGAAGATCCTGGATCTCCTCAGAAAGGTTATGATCATAGCAAACTCGGAAGCATTCCGAGTAGTAGCATCTAAGTGAGCACATATATTATGTTTGGTTCTCATCGTCCATCTATCAGATAGAGCAATATTTATTGTAAAAGCACTCTTCTGTTTTGTGATTGAATATATCACAAATGTCACAATACATTTGTTTGTTGCTTGAATCAGATTTTGATTTGTGTGACTCAGCTGATTTTCTCATTTGCTGTTGAGCCACTTTATTTTGCTCAGGGGATGAATCAAAATCAACCCTTTTGTTCGATTTTCTGGGTTGTTTTTGTTTCTTTAACCCTTTCTTTACCTCTTTCTCAAATTGATCAACGTGTTCCTTGTTGCCTAAGTCCAAACTAACACCCGGTCTTAATTTTGAAGATTGGGGGTCTGACAAAGTTTTACACGTTGAAATCAGTGATCTCTTTTGTTTCTTTTGCAATGAAACCTCATCTGATTTGCTTGATTTGTTTGGAGATATAATCTCATTATCATAACTGATTTCAGTAGTGGGTTTCACTTACTTCACAAACTTCTTTTTACCTCATAAAATAGAAGGTATGAAGTTTACAAATGGAACAATTGCCTTTATAGGGCTTGTGGGTTTGATGACACTCACTACCTTGTCTAATCACTCTTTGATTTTTATTGGGTGTCCTAATCTGATTTTATCCTCATTGGTTTCAATGTAAACATTTGATTGGTTTTGAGGATTTGTGATCTGTTTTACTATAAATTTTGGTTCCATAGTTTTAGTTTCAATTTCCTTATTAAGTGTGATAGATTAAAGCATGATAGTGTAGTTGTCATTATATGGTGGAGGACATGAATTATACCCAATCCCAGACATGTCCTTAGGATCCTTTTGAGAATCAAGCATCTCTTGCAGCTTGACTGAAGACAGTTGAAACTTTTCAAGTTTCACTTCAGTAAGCCTTAGATTGAGCTAACTTTTCAGTCAGTAGCTCATTTCAGCTGCAAGAGTGTACTTTTCACCATGCAGTTTTTCAATGTCAGAGATGAGAGATTTTATTTTGATTTCAAAGCCTTTTATCTCTCTTTTCATCATCTCTGACTTCACCTTTTCCTCTTTAATCTTATCTCTCAATCCTAAACTAGGTACACATGTATCAACAAACTCCCCCTTGCACCTAGTTTACATCATTGTCTAACATTCTTCATTAGCTCTTCGAATTTCTTGTACTTTTCCTCTCTTGTAACTTCGGCACGTATCTCAAATGCAAAATAGAGTCTTATCACGTTCTGAAACTGGAGGGCTTGTACGATATCCCGCGAGTCATAGAATAGTGGCCACTTGTATAAGGTATATACATCGTCAGCAGACAAGTTAGTCAGCCACATAGGGTCAAACACCCGAATAGTATCCATTTGGCTATCCTTTTGTAAGACTATGACTGCTTCACATGTTCTCCAATCGTAATACCACCACTTGAAGTGTGGAGTGAAGTCCTGTGGCATTTACCTTAGAGGGATTTTGGACATTGTACGCGGAGGACTCCACTTCAGCACTACCTTAGGCTTTCCGGTAATGGGATTAACTTCAGACCTTCTGATGTACCTCTTAGGTTGTTGAGGTCTAAAGTTTACCCACTTGGTGTGGTATTCTTTCCTCAGTGCAGCCTCAAACCAGCCTGACATTTTTCTCGGATCAGCATACAACAACTTTAGGCGTGCCAACTGGTTGAGCTCAAAACTAGGGATATTCTTTAGATCGTGTGGGAATCTAAAGTAGTCTATGCCCTTTTCTCTCTTCACTGCATACACATTCAGATCCTCAAAATATGCCCATGCAATGATGTTGCCTGGCACCTTTAGGTGTTTCTTGACTTTATATAGCTTGGTGTAGGTATTTAGCTTTTGTGCAGTGCGCATGGCTCAGATCTCAGCAAAACAGGCCACCCCTTCAGCCTTTTTGATGTCAACATCAGCGTCTAAGGCTTGGGCTTGACTCTCATTCTTCTCAGACTCTTTCTCCATCTGATCCAGATTGTCAAATGTATCACTGCCGAGATTATCACCCAAGTTGGGGACTATATTTCCCTCTCGGACAGTGCACTCTGAATAATGGTTAGCAGTGACCTCCTCTATCTCAATTTCATCTATGTCGTTGAGCTTATCATCACTTGTAACCTCAAAAGTAAGACCATCCTTGACAATCTCGTCCAGTTTTAGCCTGAACATCTCAGCAAGTTGCTCGTCAGTCAGGTCATGAATGATTTCTCCTTCTTCGGGAGTATAAATCACAGACCCTCTAACAATCCCTTGAAAATCAAGAATCATCGTTAGTTGAGACTTGATTTGCTGAAGGGGAGCAACATCGTATTCATCTTGCTGAGATGTTTGATGTGCTTGATTTAAACATGTAACACATCGATTGTTAGTAATTAATCAAGACATTCAACCATTTGATAAAGATAGATAAACCTTAATTACATAATATTAATACAATATTCAAGTACAAAGTTTTCAAAATACATAAACTTCTAAGCATTACATTTGTCTTGTGTTAGAACTCTAGAAAGATTAACATGTTGTCTTTATGTGTTTTTTTCTATTTGTAATAGTATAGGGACTAGTTTTGTAATTTGTTAGTTCCTTGTGTTTCATTATAAATAGCTTAGACATGTAGCAGTTAGAAAAGTGGGAGTAGAAGAACAACAGTTTTAGAACTGAATTAGAACTGCTTACTTACTTTGTAATTGTCTTTGTAATGAAACTATGAATTTTGTTGATATATTGCTTGATTTGATTACTTTGTTTGTATTTCTTTGAATTGTGTTCATACATCATCACAGATTGGTACATTTGATCCTATCAAATGGTATCAGAGCTTTGATCCTATCAAATGGTATCAGAGCTTTGATCCTATCAAATGGTATCAGAGCTTTGATCCTATCATCTTGAATAACTGGCTTCTCAGTAGGTGGGGCAGAAGATGAAGCTCCTTGGTCTGGATTTCTCTTTGTCCTCCTCTCTTGACCTTGAGCTGAGGTAGATGCAGCTGCATCTCCTTCTTCATCAATATCATCATCCTGCCTTCCCCTTATCCATTCATCTTCACTCGTCTCATCATCATCACTATCATCATCATCCTCATCATCTTCATCATCACCCTCTCTTATCTTCAGTGGCTCATCTTTTGATCCCTTGAGTTTGAGCATGATAGTCTTGTTAGAGGCCTCCAACTCCTCAATTCTCTTTGTTGATTGGTCGTTTTGCTCCTGGAGTTGGGCAATTTGCTTAGCTTGCTGTGAGACTTGTTGTGCTTGGGTAGCGTTTAGCTCCACATGCTGACGTAGTTGAGCAACCTTATCTTCATCAGTAGCTAACAGCTTCAGCACCATGCTGTTAATAGATGCTAGCTGTTCCTCTACCCCAACGAGAGGTAGAGTGGGTCCTGTGGTGAATGTGGTGTGGGATGATGGCTTGGCTTGGTGGCTAGTGGTGGTAGTGGTGGTTGTGGTGAATATGGGTGGTGGCATATGAGTGGGTGGTGTTGTGGATGGGAGTGTGGTAGTGATAGGTGGTAGTTGTGGTAGATGTGGCAGTAGTGGTGGCTGTAGTGGTGGCAGTGGTAGTGGGAGTGGATGTGGTCAATATGAACCTTGGCCTCTTCCCCTTTTTGCCATAGGATTGAGCCATTCTCTTTCTCCTTGAGCCCTTAGACACAGTGGCTCCCCCTTGGCTGTTGGGTCGGTCCGGGGTATATGATGGATCTGTATCAGCAACAGTAGCATCCCCGGACTCCCCGTGGCATCCACCAACTGCCCTAAGACCTCTCTCCATGGCTACGACCTGGCTCCCCACCATTCGCACCTCATTAGACTCCTCCTCCTCCTCCATCTGGAAATCTGAGTGAATGGGAGGAGGCTCGGCTTCACCCTGACCCTCACCTCCTTGATCATCATCGTGGTCATCACCGTTGAAGTCATCGAAGGGTAGAGCAATCTGCTCAACATCCGAGTCACTATCGTCGTGGCGCCACATCCTCCTTGTTGGCGCCACGTAGTCATCCCGGGCCAGATACCCAAACAACCTTCTTAACGGGGGCTTCACCTGCTTGCCCTGGTAAACCTTCATCCTCCCAAGTGTAGTGTCATCCATGACCTCTAGTGTCACTGCATCATCACTCTTTTTGGGCAGCGAGGGTAGCTTTTGGTCGATAATCATATGGAGGAACCAAGGGTACATGCAGTAGCCCTCCTTGCCCTTGGCTTCTAGGTTCTCGACCCAATAGTTGAAGATCATCCTTGAGAAGCTGAAAGGATGATTTAGTACCAGAGCCGCATGGGCATTCTAGATCTGATCCGATAGCTCATCCAATCCTCCCTTCCTCGAGGCAATACACTTCAACAACACATAGGCTAAATACTTGAATTGGGGGCACATGTGCTCTTGTTGAGCACACCTGCGTTTATGTCCCCTAAGTACTTAGCCCGACAAAAGCAACCTCGGACAGTCAATGGATGCAGTCTGATAGGACAGTCACTATCATCTCCCAACTTTAGCATCCTCCTTAGGTCTTCCTCACTGATCTCTTTAGCTTCTCCAAATATGGTACTCCTAATCCGATGCGGTTCAGCAGACCTGTCGACAATGGCACTTTCCCAGAATGCATGCTGAATCGATCTATAAGGTGTGCACGGAGTAGATATCGCCTTGAAGATCCTCGATCTCCGTAGGAAGACGATGATCCCAGCAAAATCAGTGGCATTCCGTGAGGGGACGTCCAAATGAGCACACAGGTTATGCTTTGTGCTCATAGTACATCGACTCGCCATGTTTCTGTTACACAAGATAAATAAATGTTAGAGTTTGTGTAACTGAATGACACTTGAATTGTAATGAACTTGAGTCATTCTGTTCTATCGTGCAAATGGACAATCCGACTGAGTCTTAGTCATGCGAATGAGCTCAGTCCTGCGAATGACCCTACGACTCAACTGAGTCGTATGATGTTCTATGGGTTGAATCAATCATGCGACTGAGTTGATACACGTGGTTCATTCGTGCGATTGAGTCATTCACCCAATTCAATCGTGCGATTGAAGTTCATCACTGTGTCCATTCGCATAACGTCTCTGTTTCGTACTGTAGAATCAATTTTTGATCAATACTTGATGTTAAACGTTCAAGTTAGTCTCATTTGACTCGCAATACATCAACATAACACTTATTACTAAATAATTTGACATTTAAGTACAGATTAGTGGTTTATTTAAAGGTTGTGTTTTGGTATTTGTTTTGAACCGATTTGAACATTTAAGGCTTGCTTAATTTGTGCATTTTGATCGAGTCTAGTCCCACATTACCTGTAGAAATGATGCGGAATTAGTAAGTATCAAAAATAGGGTGCTAAATCACTGATATGAATTTGGGCAGAGTGGTATTGCTTTCGTGCGATTTAGGGGCGATTTGGGGGTGATGAATGTCCGCGACCGACTCCCCCTCTATTTATATTAGGGTTTCCTTTAGCCGTGCAACTGAACCTATTCGGACTCTTGATTCGTGCGACTGGGTCTTAGTCATGTGACTTGCTCAGTCGGTCACAGTCAGTCGTGCGACTAGGTTTCAGTCGTGCAACTGACTCATTCGGTCAGCTTCATTCGTCCGACTGGGGTTCAGTCGAATGACTGACTCAGTCGGTCACCACAATTCATGCGATTGGCTCATACTCATGATCCAATCGTGCGAATGGTTCAATCTCATTACTTCATTCATGCGACTAGACCATACTTATGGTCCAGTCTTGCGAATGACTCAGACTTGTTCATTTGATCATATGCACTTTCAAAACTTATCCTTTTAAACACCAGATAGAACATTATTAGTGATGATCATCTCAGACATGACCCTTTTAATTTGAATAACACTGTTAATCACCTCAGACGTAACTCATTTTATTTTGAATGTTTTGGTCACCTCAGACGTGACCCTTTTGAGTGAGTGATTCACAGATTACAACGAGTTGTTGAGTCCGACTCTTACATTACACTTTACTAAAATTAAACCGAAAACTTTGAAATTAAGAACCATAGCAAGACATATTTTTGTATTTTTTATTAGAGATGAAATACAACCTATTAGAAGAATACTAATTGATTTTACTTCATGGACAACACAACTTCAATTCCAGTTAATCATTTCTGGTACGATTCAATTGGGAATCATACATGGTATATCAAACTCACTTGGGACACTTTAATAAACAATTTTGATGCTTCATCCTTGTTTACACTGATAGTCAATAACAATTTTAGGAAATCATACTAGAGCTACACGATGCACACAATGATTTGACTTTCAAGAGTTGTAGCTCATGATGATTGTCAGTATACTTGTCCTCTTAAATCCATACACAGATTTTTGACACTCATTGGTGATGTTTTAAGGTTGAATTATTTCAACAAGCATTTGTGGATCCCACGCTTATATAGTAATCAACCTTCCTTAGGAGATTCTTGAGCGGTCTACGAGTATTTTACATGAAGAAACTATTTTAAGAGCTTTCAAAGAGATGATAAGCCTGCCACCGCACAGCAGAGAGACGCAAACAACAATAAATTCTAGAATATTCAAGTTATGCTTATCCTTAGGTCAGTGCCACCGCACAGCAAAGAGGCACACAACCTATCTTCTTGTTTGAGCAATTATTTTCTTTTTGCACAGATCACACCAACAACATAGGTTATTAGATTGATTGTTTTTTGCATTTTTCATGTGCTTTGCTCATTTTTATGGTGATCTGCACACATTTGTGGCGTTTATTTTGCTCGTCACCCCTTATTGGAACTTTGTTGATTGTGTTAACCAGTGATAAGATGATAACCCACAGCTTGTTGAACACCTTAGTTTGAGCTTGAAATCACCAATGAGGTCTACTTATCTATTGTGTTGAATCTACCAATAGATTATCTAATGCGCTAACAACCTCGAGGTCTACTTTCTCTATGTTACCATAGTAGCGTACTAGTTTAACTATCATCTTTCCTTTTATTTTGCTTTGACTATTCAGACTTAACTTTGAATTTTGCATCAAGAGTAGTTAAACCTTTTAAAGTCCCAAATTAATCTGTTCCCTATGTATTATCATTTTCCAAATTCGTTGAATCAGTATCACAGATTTGATTTCTTTCCTTTTAGCTAAGTTATCCTCCTCCCTCGTTTTTTTAATAAAACAACAAATTCAATACTAATCTAACCTATTCTCCCACTAAAATTCTAAAACCAAAAATGTTTTTGCATTTAGAATTTTAATAGGCGAAGAAATAAAAGAAAATAAAATAGAATAAAATAAAATAAAATGGACTCTACTCGTCGGACTAGGTACTGTCATCTTCTCGAATCACTTCATATTTCTTTTTCACGCTGTTGACATCTAACAGATATACAAAATCTTGGTTTATCAAAAGCTTTTGTGTAGAGGTCAGCGCGTTGAAAGTCTGTATTAATTTTAACAACATCGATTAAATTCGTTTCAAAACAATCAGTATAAAGTGATATTTTGTCTTAGTATGTTGGATAGGATTTTTAGTTAAGGCTATAGCAACAGAAATTATCAACACATATAGGAGTGTTAGATAATTTCATACCGTAGTCCCGTATTTGCTGTTGAATCCAGATGATTTGTGAAAAGCAGCTTGCAGCAGCAACATATTCAGCTTCACAAGTTGACACGACAACCGATGTCTGCTTCTTACATTGCCACATGACTAATCTTCTCCCAAAGAATTGACTTCCTGCTGAAGTTGACTTGTAGTTCATTTTGCAGGAGCCATAATCCGAATCGCTATACACTATAAGCTCAAAGTCATCGTCATGAGGATACCACAACCCAAGTGTTGGAGTACCCTTCAGATAATGACATATCTATTTGACGCCTATGAGATGGTTGTTTTTCGGTTTCGCCTGATATCTAGAGTAGAGAAACATCACGTACATGATATCAGCTCATGAGGCAATGAGGTACATGCGGGATCCAATCATTCCTCGGTACATGGTGGCATCCACCAGATCACCATTTTTGTCGGGTGCCACATCGTGATTTGTTACCCGTGGAGTCCCAGCTGCCGAAGCATTCTCCATATCGAACCGACTGAGAATATCACCTACATACTTGGTCTGATGTAGAAATATCCCCTTTGGTGTCTGATCCACCTGTAAATCGAGAAAGAACTTCATCTCTCCCATAGCACTCATTTCAAATTCAGCTTTCATTATTGCTTCAAATTCTTTGCATAATTCTTCGTTTTTTAAACCAAAGATTATGTCATTTACATAGATCTGAACTAGCAGTAAGTCACCATCCTTTTCTTTGATGAACAGTGTACAGTCAATCACTCCTCTGCGAAAGCCGTGTTTCACAAGATGAGTCGAGAGCTTTTCATACCATGCTCTAGGAGCTTGGTGGAGCCCGTAGAGAGCCTTCTTCTGCTTGTAAACTTTGTCCCGATGGTATGGATACTCAAATCCTTTGGGTTGACTGACATACACTGTCTCCCGAATTTCACCTTGAAGGAATGTACTCTTTATATCTAGTTGATAAACTTTAAATCTTCATGTAAGATGCATAGGCTAGGAAGATACGAATTGCTTCCATTCTCGCCACAGGTGCAAAGACTTCATTGTAATCAATACCCTCGACTTATCAAAATCCTTGAACTACAAGTCGAGCCTTGATTCTTATTATGACTCCTTGGTCATCTTTTGTGAAGTCGACTGGATCGGTAGACATTCGAGCGTGTTCTTGACGGAAGGAAACAAAATTAAAACCAAGAGACAAACAATAAACACGATCTATAATAAAATGGTTTCATTGATAAAACCTAAAGATTACAAGATCGTTACAACATAATATTCACCACTCTTGGTAAGGGGAGATCGAGCATGATCTCCCCTCTCATTTGGCAACACCTAGGCCCCGAGCAGACTCCCTCTCCAAACCCCTTAAACTCTCTACACATTGACACTGGTATATATATACCTCGGCCCATATTAGATGCGACTAGGCCCATTCATGCGATTGGACCATGTGAATGGTTCAATCGTACGACTGGACCATGCTTATGGTTCAATCATACGACTGGACCATACTTATGGTTCAGTCTTATGAATGTCCCAATCGCATCTCTAAGTCGCTCGACTGGTCCATTAGCGTGGCTCAGTCGTATGACTGAGTCTCATTCGCATATGCTCCTGCGAATGACCTAGTTTCATGTGTTTACAACATATCAGGTGTATTACATTAAGCCTAGACTATTCGACAAGCGACGGACACACTATATATGACTATATATGCTCCAACAAATTCCCCCTTGGACGTTTCTTGCGAATAGTA
>BJCM01219403.1:0-14072 GCA_018326385.1 Flaveria bidentis | reverse complement strand
GCGACGACATGTCGTCGCCATAGGTAAAATTAGAAAATAATTTTATTAATTTTATATATTTTCCATTTTTATTATTTATTATATTAAAATACCTATGGCGACGACATGTCGTCGTCATAGGGTCCCGTGTTACATATTTTGTTTTAAAGTTTTTATTAAAAAAACTGAAAAGAAAATTAATAGTGACATGCCTATCGCGACGACATGTCGCGATAGGTGGCAATGGCGAAAAACTCTACGCCGACGATTTTTTTTTACCAATTGCGATGAAACTACGGCTACTACCCCTATAGTAACGACATGTCGTCGCGATAGGCTATGACGACGACAAAGGACACTTATGTTGACGACATTTGTCGTCGCGATAGGGTCAAAATCTTGTAGTGTTGGCCATGCACCCCAATAGTGCCCATACGCCCATATGTTTCCCATGCGCCCAGAATTTTCCCATGCGCCTAAGTGTTCTCTATGCACCCAAAAGGCTATACGCCCCAATAGTACCTATGCGCCTTGATTCACTTATAAAATATCTAAAGGTGAATGCTCTCCTAAGCTAGGTTCAAGCACGTACGTATAATAATGTTATAAGTGTATCATTATAAATTATCACATTTGTAACTTGGGTAATAGTAATTTACGGCCTCACATGCACTACGTATAACATGTGGTTATTTTTTCCTTTCTTTCCCCAGCTGCTCTCTTTCTCTCTATACCCACTCCTAACACCATAATTAGTAAACCTTTTCAAAAACAATAGAACAATTCACATGTGAGGAGAAGGCAAGGCTGAAGGCGATAGGAGTGCAAAAAAGGTGCAAATGGCTGTTGACGTTGAAGGTGAAGGTGGAACTAAAGTTTCACCATGTGAGCTGTTATTGGATGTGATTTGTTTAAAGATCTGCCAAAGTAGTTTTAGGTTGTTGGTGTTCTTGATTAAAAAAATTTATTTCTCAAAGGGTTTAAATATTAATGTTCAAGGTGTAGATTTATTTTTAGGGCTATGGCCGTTGATGGTGGCGGTGAAGGTGGAAGTTGGTGACAATGCAAAGGATGATTCTCTACTCTCTTTTCCTAATCAACACACCCAAGAGACAAGTACCCCTTATGACCACCTCCTATTCATCAAGCTTAGGTTTTACATTGTATCACTCTATGTGCATGCCCTTAATCTGATTAATACAGTGTTTATGTTAAAATGGACATCAAAGCACTAATGTCGTTAATAAAATTGGATGGATCTTTTTATATATAAAATGACATTTCTAATTAGTGGCTTTTCTTTTCATGTTTTATATATAACTATATGAGGGAAAAACGAAATCAATTTCTTTTTTATTTTAACACTTAGATTTACAGTATAATGGATATTGAGAGGGCTAACGAATGTTATCTTTCTCCATTAAAGCTTTAGTGGCTGGAGGAATCTTAAGATGTCAGCAAGTCATCCAACAATTGGCATGCTAATACAATTAAAAATCATGATACATAAGATAGCCAAAGTAGCTTACACTTGTAGAAAAAACACAAATTGGTAATCGTTATTTTACACCCATCACACAACCATTAAGGCGGTAAAATGGGTTAATTGGTATGGGTTACTAATTAAATTCATGAAAAGTAATATATTAAAGGATAATTATAATTACAAATTATCCTATCTTTAAAAACGAATGCAATGAATAGTAATAGGGCATTTTTGGAATTTCATCATCTTTCTTTGATATACACACGCCTTTCAATTTTTACATGCATCCTTCGGTATCCTTTTACACGTCTTCCGCCTTCAGATCTTTGTAGTCACAACAGAGGAAGAAGTTTGAAGAGAGAGAGAGTGAGAGAGAGAGAGAGAGTTGGAAGACAATGTCATGGGCTAAGGTTTCATTCTCATCCGAAGACGATGGTGTTTCAGTATCCTGTCGGCAAAGCAGTGGAGCGGTAATCACTGCTGCGTCGGTGATTGCATCAAAGGAGTACAGAGAACCAACCTTGATGACAATGGTTCTAAAACCCACGGTCATATATCGCAAAAATGTTAAAGCCGCTAGTGAGGCAGAGACGATCAAGAGGTACTAACTTATGATGGGGATGTGATTCCGGCAAGCAACATATATAAAGTGTTCAAGCCAATCATAGTTGGCATGTTGTATTCTCAACTACATCATTGTCAATTTGGGTAAGTTATATCCATTTTTTAAAGTCAACGAAGGAGGCCAATATACTTATGATGTTGTCTGCTTAAGTACATCTTGGTAGTAAGAACTATGACTTCCAGATGGAATGATTGTTGATATTTCTAATTATCTGTCATTGTTAGGGTTAGGCTCTTTTTTTCTTACGGGGCCTTCTTCATTTTAGCCCTGTTACAAGAAATTGACTTCGTTTCATTCGATTTATTGTATTTTTACTATCTATTAATTAAGCAAAACTTTGTAGGCTAAAGATGTATGCCAAAAGTGTATCGAATCTTCTGATTCTATAGTTGCATAAGCGCATTAGTTTACTTCAATCGTCTTTAATGTGCTAAAATCATTAAGTGTTATCTATGGTTTTCGCATTATAACGTGACTATGTAGATTATAAAATGCTTATGATTGGTGATTATTAATTGTCTTGCATGTTATTAGTTGGTTTATTAAATTTTAGTAATAAAATATGAAAAAGGATTTGAAAATATTAAAAAGCTAGTTTTACAATTTATAAAAGTTGAAAGCGGTTAAAAGAAAATTACTTACCATATTTAGATAAAAAAAAAAGTAGCACTAGCCCCCACACACATTTTGGCCATAATATTCTCCAACCCCCTCTCCCTTTGGGAATTTTGATCAAGAACAACAACAATCAATCGATTTTGGCTTGGTTTCAAGTATTACAATGTGTTAGCAAGTCTAGTTTTTTTATTTCTACATGATTAAAGGTAAGTATTTATCAAGTTTTTCATTATTTTTGATGTTTATAAACCCTAGTTCGAAAATTATGAGGAAAAGTTAAAATCGATGATTGTTTGATAGTGATAGGTTGTTAGCTATGTTGTATGAATGTTGAGTTATGTTGATTGTGCAAGAATTCCATGGTTAACATAGTTCATACATTGCCTAAAGTAAAAACTTTTTCTTCTTGGAATTAATAATTTGATGATTGGTATATGTTGGGTGGATTGTTATGATTGTTATGAACTATATTAGGGATGTTATTAATGAATGTGGGATTGAAGTTGATGAAAATATGGATTTTGAATACTACTTTCCCAAAAGGGAAACTTTATTTATATGAAACGTGTGATTTTGTGAATTGATCATGAGTAGGATGTTAGGACCATGCTAGAGTTATCATGGATGATGTCTAATATGGTAGATTATGATAATTGGGTCATTTGGTTAGTTGATGAATCCATGGGAAAATTTAGGTGTTCTTGGAAATATGCAAGTATGGCA
Source organism: Flaveria bidentis (assembly GCA_018326385.1). Classification (NCBI taxonomy): domain Eukaryota; kingdom Viridiplantae; phylum Streptophyta; class Magnoliopsida; order Asterales; family Asteraceae; genus Flaveria; species Flaveria bidentis. Next base: position 10,641 of record BJCM01219403.1, on the reverse strand, counting down.
TTTTGTGCAAGTTTATGAGTTTTGATGCAACATGGTAATTGAATATTATAAATTTGGTTATTGACTTGTATGAATTTTATTTGGGTATGTGATGATGGGTATCATATGCACATGCGAATCTGAGGCCGTTACTTTGTAGGATTGGCAGGGTTTAGGATGTGTAGGTGGCTTCATATGACACGTTGTTAGTGACTAAACCCAATGTGTAAACTGTAGTGGAATGTAATTATGAACATGTTTAGCATGATGAAATGATTTACATGCGTTGTATGATAACCTAAGTTAGCATGAAGAGCGTGATGAGATTTAAGGGTTGCAGTATGGATTACGTGAATAACTTGTATGATAACCATGTATGATGAATTTCTATAGTTGATCAAACAAGATTTTAATTAACATGTAACCAATGGGTCAAACGGGTCAACTAGGTCAAATGAGTCTTGTTTTCCAAAACCTTGGGTCAACATGTTTATTGATTACCTAGGGTTTTTAAGCTTTTGGTGTACACGTAATTATGTACTTGTGTGTTCTAGGTAATTGTAAGGCCCCGTTTCCGGGACGCTCACAATTGGGCAATCATCGTACATAAAGTATATAATTTACATTTATAATATCAATAATTGCAGCGGAATAAATTAAAATCACTTCATGTAATCATAATTGCTTTTGCAAAATAATACATTGTAGTTTACTATTTCAAAATATCATAGCTTGGCACTAGTACCGTTGCAAGGACAAGGATCCCATATATAAGTTTACCCCAAATGTAGGCACAAAGCGAGTACTGAGCCAAAGTTTATCAGACTTCGATAACGCACATAGCCTGGCACCAGTACCGGGGTAAGCATCTAATATCAATTTTGTAAGCTATACATTTAGCCACTCACAAAGACTAGACCCCTGTGTATCCTTATGGGTTATTGTAAGACCCTGTTCCCAGGACGCTCACAGCTGGCCAATCATAGCACAAAACATACATTTAACTTTAATATTATTAAAAATTTGCAGCGGAATTAACTTAAACCATTTCATATATAAATAATCGTTTTTGTAAAATAATACAACATTCTTAACAGTTACAAAACATCATTTGTTCGCATTACAATTCAAAAACAATATCGTTATAAAAAATGGATGCCATCCAAAATGAGCCAAGTAGCCGCCCGTGCCATCCTCAGCAACCATTACCTGCTAACTGGAAATACATAAAAGTCAGCGTTGCTAAGTGAGTTCTAGTTTTAAAATAAAATATACTTTACTTTTATTCAAAACCAATCTTTACTTTCGTACATGATCACACATCATACATACACATATATAATATCAGTATTATCTTTCTTTACTGTTTATTACTTTCATTCTTTACTTCTTTCCGGATCAGTGTCATCAGTTATACCCTAAACGTATGCACAAAGCGGGTACTAGGCCGAAGATCATAAATTTCCATAACGCACATAGCCTGGCACCAGCACTAAACTTCGCGCAACCATAATTCCTTCGAGATTCACTACATGACCCAACAACTGAATTTCGCGCAACCAGAACGCGCATTTGGAGAACTTAGCATACAACTTCTCCTTCCTTAATGTCTCCAACACTTCCCGAATATGACTGGCATGCTTCTCCTCGCTCCTAGAATAAATCAGGATATCAACAATAAACACAATAATTGATTTATCCAATATCGGCCAACACACTCGATTCCTCAAGTCCATAAACGTAGCTGGCGCGTTGGTTAAACCAAAGGACATAACGAGGAACTCGTAGCGTCCATAACGCGTCCGAAAAGCTATTTTAGGAATATCTTGCTCCTTCACCTTTAACTGATGGTAACCAGATCGAAGGTCTATCCTCGAGAATCAATTGGAACCTTGGAGCCGATCAAACAAATCATCAATTCTTGGTAACGGGTACCAATTCTTCACCGTCAACTTGTTCAGCTCGCGGTAGTCTATGCACATCCTCATACTACCATCTTTCTTCTTCACAAATAAGACCGAAGCAACCCATGGAGAGATACTCGGCCTAATGAACCCTTTATCAATCAACTCCTGCAGTTGCTCCATCAGTTCCTTCATATCAGTCACAGCGAACCGATACGATGCCTTAGCGACAGGTTGGGCACCCGGTACCAAATCAATCTGGATCAATCTCGCAGTTCGATGGCACACCTAGTAAATCATCTGGGAACACGTCCGGAAGTCACACACAACCGGTACATTGGACAGTTGTGGTGTTGCCGTATCCACATCCTTCACGTAGGCCAAGTAGGCTCTACATCCACGCCTCATGCACTTTCCCGCCACCGCCTTCGAAATCACTTTCAGAATCGTAGTGACTCGATCACCGTAAACCGTTTCTGCACTCCCGTCAGGTGTTGTCAATTGAATCATCTTCTTGCGACACATAATGTTTGCCTCGTAGTTCGCCAACCAATCCATTCCTAGGACAACATCAAACCCGCCTAAGGTCATGACGAATGGTCTAACAGGAAACTCATGACCTTCTAATTCCCCGTTGCAACCTTCTATCATCTCTAATATCCTAGTAGACTTACCTATGGTAGTTTCTACATCAAAGGGCTTATCTATACTCCTATTACTAATAGCCACTTTAGCATAGAAAGCAGTAGAAATAAACTTTTAATAGCACCAAAATCAAACAACATAGATACTAGAGTTTGGTTTACTAGAAACATACCAGACACAACATCGGGGTTCGTCCTAGCCTCTTCTTGAATCATCGTGAATGCTCTAGCACTCACCCTCTGTCCCTCAGTCGCGACTGCCTTCTTCCCTGCTTTGAAACTTTTAGTCCTTGGCTTCTTACATTCCCGACTCATGTGGCCCTCCTCGCCACAAGTATAACACCTCCTTACCTCACAGTTCTTCGCCACATGTCTGGTCCTCCTACACCGAAAATAGACATTGGATCCCACTCTACATTCCCCAGCATGCTCCTGTCCACACTTAACATACCTCCTCGACCCCGCACCGGATGTGACCCCACGTCAGTCATTCACCCGTGCACTTTTATTGTTTGGAGCAGCCTTGCCACGTCCAAACCGCTTCACGTTCCAATTTCGATTGCCACCACCCTTCTTTCTCACCTCAGCCACTACCACCTCATGCTCATCATACAACCTTCCTGCCAAATCAACCGCCGCCCTAAACATACTCGGCCGAGTGGCAATCAGGTGCTTGCGAATGTCTGTCGACAAGCCTTGAATATACCTCTTGCTCTTTTGTGACAGAGGCCTCACTTGATCTGGCACCAGCCGTGCCATCTCATTAAACTTGGTGGTGTATTGTTGATGTGTCATTGTTCCTGCCTCTAACTGCAGGAACTCCCTCTCAACCTTGTCCATCTCTCGGTGAGGACAAAACTACTCAATCACCAGCTTCTTCAACTCTAGCCACCTTATTCTTCCAATCGCCCAACTACCCTCGGCTTGGACAATATTGTCCCACCAACACAGAGCCGAGTCCACAAACGAGTGGACAACAAACTTCACCTTCTTGTCTTCTTGGCAATCGCTGATATCAAGTACAACCTCTATCTCTCTCACCCATCGGTGAGCAGCAGCAGTAGCAGTGCCATTACCATCAAAGGTTGGGTGCTTGGACCTTTGAAATGTCTCGTAGTTACAACCTCGTGCTGCCTTAGGCACAAGCTCTTCTTCTTCCTCTTCATCAGTAGAGACAACTGTCTTAGTCTCAAGTTGTCCTCCTTCACCCGTAGGCCTATTCCTTTCCTTCCTTTCTCCTTTCCTTAATGTGTTGATCACTTCGGTCACCATAGACGGTAAGATTGTCTACACTGAGGCTCTTAAATTAGCACTCTGATCACCACCCTTCGGATGAGGGGTCTCGGGCTCTTCATGAACCACCCTTTCAGCTCTAGGCCTTCCCCTCGTGGCCGGTGGTCCAGCACCACGTCTAGCACGACCTCCACCACGAGAAGCCTTCAAAGATCTACCACCGGCCATCCTCAAAACATGCTATAAGATTCAAACACTAACACAGTCATTCAAGGTAGTAGCTCAATTTATGTCAAGTATAGTAAGTCCCTAATTACAATGGCCAGTAGTGATTAGCCACTTACTTAACTCTTCATACCCCAAGCATTTCCTATCCTGACTACATCAGTGTCTAAATTTACTAAAAGCACACAGATCAAATAACATGCCCACATAATGCCATTTATCATTAAAGAAAATACCTGATGGCACACAACTACTCAGACTAGCATCCCTTCCCTTTCGTCCCATTTTCAGTTTAAGTTTAGGTTTCTTTTGAAAATTTACCCGTTTCGCTTAAACTGTGGCTCTAATACCAACTTGTAAGGCCCTGTTCCCGGGACTCTCATAGCTGGCCAATTATCGCACAAAACATACATTTAACTTTCACATTATTAAAACTTTGCAGCGGAATTAACTTTAACCATTTCATATATAAATAATCGCTTTTGCAAAATAATACAACATTGTTAACAGTTACAAAACATCATTTGTTTTCATTACAATACAAAAACATTATCGTTATACAAAATGGATGCCATCCAAAATGAACCAAGTAGCCGTCCGTGCCATCCTCAGCAACCATTACTTGGCAACTGGAAACAAATAAAAGTCTTCGTTGCTGCGTGAGTTCTAGTTTTAAAATAAAATATACTTTACTTCTATTCAAAACAATTCTTTACTTTCGTACATGATCACACATATGTACACAGAGATAAATATCATTATTATCTTTCTTTACTGTTCATTACTTTCATTCTTTACTTCTTTCCGAATCAATGTCATCAGCTATACCCTAAACATATGCACAAAGCGGGTAATGGGCCAAAGATCTTAAATTAAACGTATGCACAAAGCGGGTACTGGGCCAAAGATCTTAAATGACTCCCATAACGCACATAGCCCGGCACCAGCACCGGGGCAATCGACAAAGATCCCATCTGTTTACTACACCCCAAACATATGCACAAAGCGGGTGATGGGCTGAAGATCATTAATGAATTCCATAACGCACATAGCCTGGCACCAACACCAGGGTGAGTATCCACAATCATCCATGTAGTATACAACTTGCCAGTCTCAAAGACTAGACCCTGTGTGTATCCTTATGTGTTAGCTAAACCACACACAATTGAGCTAACGACATTTTAGAGTCGTGCACCTCTTTACATTTGCTTGCAAGACATTCTTTACTTTCACTTTCATTAATGCATGCACTCTTTGATTATGGTCCTCTTTTCATTATCTTCCGCTTTACGTTACATATACTTTACCATTACATTAATGACTATACCACGTAAAGCCACAGATTATAAACATACATAATGAGGAAACTAAACATATGCAGGACCGGTGAAGGGGATCACTTACAACACAACAACATAATGAGGAGAACAAATTGAACTTAATAAAACAGTGAACTGGATTAACCACAATATAAGATACCAAGAACACAAGTAAGTAAGAGACAGAACAAGAGAACAAGATACACATGTATATGGTTTTCAAGATTGTAGTATATTGCTTTCTCAAGTTCTATTACAAGTGTTACAAAGCATATTTGAAAGTTACAAGAACCTGAGATACTTATACTACATCCTACAGTCGGCCATACTTTGAAGGCCAGCTGGATACAATTGACTAGACACAAAACAAAACCAATTGTAGAGTCAAAAGGCAGATTGCCTTTTGACTAGTGACTATGACATACCATAGCTCACATCCTTATATATTACAAAAAGGATAAAATACATGAAGTATAAAGTTACAGACTCAAGACCTCAATGTACAGTTACCAAAAGCATGGACCTTTTCACCAACTCATGTAAGTTGGTGACATTACAAAGTTGCAGGGGAAAGGGGTCCAGCTTTATGGAAAAGTACATTAGATAAAGCATGTGGTTAAAAGTCTTCGGAAGAAATCTGTCTTCAAGTGTTGAGCTTTAGAAGACTTTGTCTTTGAAGCTTCAAAAGACTTCATCTTTGGCTTCAGAAGATATTGGTCTTGGCTTCGGAAGATTTCACACTTAGAATATTTATGTTGCATGTGTGAAACTTTCGAAGCATTTTTCTTCAACGTACATGTGCAGCATGCAGGAGAGACTTTGGGTGTTTAAGTTGCATCAGCCTCTTCATATATTCTCTACAAACTCCCCCTAGGCTGATGCTACCAAAACACTAGTAGACTTCAGATATCAATAGTTCTTATTAGGATAATCACCATTCCTTTCTTCATGAGGTGATCAGGATCCTTCAGACTGTCAAAATGTCTTCTCATGTCAAAGAGATCATGCAGAGGCAACTAAAACATGTCTTGCCAAGTGTAGACATCCTCAATGCCTTGATCTCTGATCACATGCCATCTTTCCGGATTTGTGGTGTATGTCCAGAACAAGATGGGTCTTCCTGATACTAAAGGAGCTGTTTGAATGGGAGTTGATGTAGCATCCTTTGCTACACATCCTTAGAATGTTCTAATTCATCCCGAGGTTAAGAAAAGGTTGCAGCCTTCTTCTTTGACTTTGGCTTTAATGCAATCCTTTTCTTTCTCTTTGTTTCTTTTAACTGAGAAGACTGGCCTGCAACACCTGATTGATCTTCATTGTATTTCTCAGTTGGTACTTCCTCTCTCACAGGTTCAGAAGGAGAGGGAGGTTGACCCTACTGTGGATCAGAAGATGAAGCTTGCTGAGATTCAGTAGGAGGTCCAGGTTGTGTTGTCTCTAGTTGTTCAACCTTAACCTCCCCTTCAGGTGGAGCTTGACTTGGAGGGGAGTGTAAGTCAATAAGCTCTCCACTCTTTATCTTCTGCTTGATCACCCTGATATTCTTATCCATAGTGGATAGAGACATGGGGCCAAGTTTCCTTCCGGAGAATCCATACAGATTCAAGAAGCTCATCATCCTCTGTCTGTCAGCAGATTTCTTCATGTTCTTTTGGATGATGGCTCTTGACATAGCTGCTTCTTCCCTTAGCTTTTTTTTGGTTGTTTTTCTTTCCTTGACTATCTCAAGTTCAAGTTGTTTGAGATACTCAAACTCAACATAGTCATAGGATTAGGGAAGAAGTGATTCTGCCTGATAGAGGCCTGTGGCACTCAGGTAGTAGATCATCTTGATCCTGTCTTCTTCTTTTTCTACCTGAGGTTCTTGTTGAACCACATCCTCATGTGCAGGACTTTCTTGAACTAGGGAGAGAATAGGCATATGATTATATAATCTTTTCTTTCTTTTGTCTTCTTTCATTTGAACCAGTAACTCTACATCTTCTGCCTCTTTCTACTCCTTTGACCTCTCTATGTCAACCAGTTCATTTAGTTCATCCAAGAGGAGAGAAATGACATTGTCAATGTCATAGTTCTTGGTCTACAATTAGTTTATTCTAACTGTCCTCAACTCATCATCCTGAGTGTTTGGTCTAGGGGCAGCCTGATTGTAGTCTCCATGAGTCTTGTAGACCTAAAAGAGGAACTTTCTCCCCTCAACTTCCTTTTCCTCTCTCTCTCTCTCCTCCTCAATCTCCTTAGATGTTATCTTTCTTTTCCCTTTGTCACTCACAGACCTTTGTGACTCAGGGTGGAGAGAGCTTTGGCCTTCATTGCTTGATGTAGCTTCTGAGCTCTGGCCAAAGAGAGATTGAGAACCACCTTCACTAGTAGGTGTCTCAAAAGGGTATGGATTACTGCAGCAGTTGATGTTGATGGGATTGGGCTCTCAAGTTCTGCCACTGGGCCTTCAGTTAAGGTTTCCACTATAAAACTAATCTTAGGGTCTGCCTCAACATCTAGTTGACTGATGGCATAGCCTGATTGCCTTAGTCTTCTTCTGAATCTGAACTCTGCAATGATCCTGTCTTGGATTCTTTGAGCCATTCTGTCAGCTTATCTTGATTGTCTTGGATTGACAAGTGGCATTTTGACTAAATCCAGACTTTCATAGAAGTTCAAGGTGTGAAAGTTGAAGATCTCTTATTGCCCTTGAACTCTAAGAAAAATGAGGGCTTTTCTATTGCTGTCATACCTCCACCTAATGATACGATTCGAAGATGGTGGAGATGACATAGCCATTGGTATCCCTTCCTCAAACAGACTATCTATTAAGATGTCTATTGAGTCCATATCAATATGAACTTGAGGAAGTTGCTGAGTATGCATAATTGCAAGTGAGGATGGTGAGTCCTTAATGTCCATACTCTTTGAAGAACTCCCAGGTCCTATGGCAGTGATGACTTTCTACCCCTTTTTGGTAGCATCACCCACTTGCATAGGTGAGCTAAAAGTTAGGTCAATCACCTCCACAAGTTCTTGTGTTCCTGGTTGAGCTCCTCTTAAAGGTCTCCCAACTAGTTTTTTCTTAAGATATGAAATCTCAAGTTGCTGATCATTGACCCTGTTCTGCAAGGTAGTCACCTGAGATTCAAGGTGACTAACCTTGGAGACTAAATAGCATGTTGTAGATAGTTGTTGCACCTTTAGTCTTAGATTTCCCTCATCTTCATCAAAAGAATCATAGGAGGATGAGATGATTGGAGTAGAGTCCTCCATCTCATCACTAGCTTCAGGTTCTTGGTTGTGGTTTTCCTCTGCTCACTGACAACCTCAGTTGAGAAGTCAGTGGGTTGAGTTGCCATGGTTGAGGTCTTAATGATGTAATCACGTTCAAAAGTGAGAGCCTCATCCATATGGGCATCCTGAACATGTTCAGAAGTGTCTACCTCAATTGTAGTTGACTGATGTGGAATAGAAGTAGGAGACTCATAAGCATTCATCTCTCTTTGAGTAGGGGTAAAGAAGAAAGAATCATGATACTCACTGAAACCTAGATTTTCATCACTATAGAAGTCAAGGTTGGAGATTTGTTGGTTGAGATCTAAAGGGTGGGGATAGTAATTGTCCCCTGAATGTTGATCACTTGAGTGTTGAGAGTCAGAGTGATGGCTTAAGGTAGTTTGGCTAATGAGCTTATCAGGCTGAGCATGAGGAACCTCAGCACTAATCATAGAAAGAATAGGAGTGGTTTGCTCCTTAGGAGAAGTGGGAGCTCCATTGTCCACTTCTTCCTGTGTGGGTAAGTGTATGGGGGCCTCCATAGACTAAATAGTCTGAGTAGGGTTTTGTTTGTGTTTTCTTTGGTAGGTGAGGGTGATTTGTGGATGTTAAGGTGGTTGGGAAGTAGAAGGCGTGGGTTCAACACTAGCTGATGCTGCTAGGTTGTCACCTTGAGCAATGAGCTCTAACATTTTTGGAACCACGACTGTTTCTACCCCAGAGTAGCCAACAATGGGATTTCTCATTATTTTGAAGATGGCAAACTTCATCTGTCCTAATTTAAGAACATTACCTGTTCCCCTTAACTATGAGCCCAGTTCACAGTTAATAATGTATTGAACATATCTAGGGAACACGTAATACTCTAAGGAGTCCAAGTTTGCAGCAAGTTAGAATAGACAAACTAAGAGTACCTGAACTTGAATCACTAAACCATCCCATGGACTATGAATGAGAGATCCTCAGGAATCTGGTCCCATCCACCATGCTTGTTTGATAAGTTGTGGATGATCACATGAAGCAGGAATTTCCATTTGGATGAGACCTTCCCTTTCCTGAAGGTCTTGACAGAGTAATCTCCCTCATATCCCATCTGCACAAAGGACTGGTTAACAGCCTCCTTGGGAAAGAACATCTCACCTTCTTCATCATCCAGCTAAAGATGCATGCTGATGATGGCCAGAGTGATGAACACTATTCTCCCCTGCATTGTGGCAGACAGTGCCTTCTCCCTGTCCATTATGACCTCTTGGTAGGTCTTCTAGAATTCTAGAGTTAATCCTTATAGAGAGGAGGATTAATGGTTTGGGAGGTGGAATAGTTTGATAGAGCTAAGAAACAGAAAAACTCTAAGAAATGGGGATCTTTCTCAGAGTTTAACAGAGCAACCTGATTATGTTGTCTGTGTAAGTGTATCGTAAAGTTTGGATCATTTCTGTGAAGAGGGTTGGCCATTTTGAGGTAGCTTAAGGATGAAGAAAGGAGGAAGAAAGGAATTTCAGAGAGAAATTTAGAGTTTAGGTCAGGAGGAAGAATGAGATGATAGAAAGAGGGGGAAACCGTTGGGTTTATATGTGAAAAAGGATATCAGCTAAAGTTTAATGAAAGAGGATAAATTTTGAAATCCGGATGTCGGTCCCACCTCTAAAAGAGTAATTTACTTTTGCTCAAAAAGTAGTTTTCTTGGAAGTCAAAAAGCTTCCGAAGGTAAATTTTCTTCGGAAGTTTTAATGAAAAAGCTTCCGAAGGTAAATTTTCTTCGGAAGTTTTAATGAAAAAGCTTCCGAAGCTAAAATGACCTCGGAAGATTTTCCTGAGAGTTGTGAAAATTTTGCTTTGGAAGAAAAATTAAGACTTGAATGCTTTGTTCCAGAAGAATAAAGCTTCCGAGAGTTAATTTTTCTTCGAAAGAAAATGGTCCTTGAAAACATATAAGTGTTTGAGATAAACATTTAAGCTTCGAAAGATATTTTAGAAATTTTTTTCGAAGGTAAATTTCTTAGACAGTTATTTGTTTTGAAGGCATGATTTTCTTCCAAAGATAAAAACATATCTTTCGAAGGATAAAAAAATTTA
>BJCM01219400.1:0-10199 GCA_018326385.1 Flaveria bidentis | reverse complement strand
ATTATAGACTCAACAATGATTCCCCAAATATACCGATAAACAATATTATTTTCTCTCTTATTTATTTATAACTATTCAAAATCATTCTATATAATATAGAAAACAAACTCATATATTTTTAAAAACTATACATATAAATATTTTTAGTATAATTATAAAAATAAGAATAAAAAATTAGTTATGAATAGTATTAGTTGTTACGAATCAATAAATGCTACCGAAATTCTAACAAAAAAATAACATTAAAATCAAAACATCTCCCTCCATCCCCATCACCTAATTTTCATCTATATATACTCAACCCCTATCAACAACAAGAATTACGTGATTCAGCTGCCGGAATCTTCACAAATCAGCCATGATCGGACCACAGAGGCCTCAGATTGTGTTGTTCGGATCATCAATTGTTCAACTTAGCTTCAGCAATGATGGTTGGGGCGCCATTCTCGCCGACGTCTACGCTCGTAAGGTATTTCTACTTCTCAGTATTCTCATGAAATTCCTTCAGTTTTCGTTGATTTCGTTTAGAGATAAGAACGTTTTGTTGTTTGATCTGAGTTTTTGATACGATTTCCCAATGTAATTGCATCATTTGTCTAATTTGGTGTTCGTTCATATGATTGATGAGCCGTGAGCGTCAAGTGTTTTTGGTAGATTGTGTGTGTGTCAGTGTGTAAGTGTGAATTAGATTGTGTCGAGGTCTTTGTTTAGGTATTATTTAGTGGTTTTAATTTTGCTAGATGACTAGATACGAGCTTCAAATTCTGTGATCTATTGTTGTTTCTATATCGGTTATGGTGGAAAGAAATTGTAAAATATGCTTCTGAATCTTCTGTGATAATGTAATGAAATTTAGAATTGCATTTCATAACCAGGAGTACCAGAATTTGAACCTACAATAGAGAAGGGATGTGATTGTTTATAAAATTACTCTCCTTTTTTTATTAATTTTATGCTTTGATCAACACTAAAAGAGATGGTAAATAGATATTGTACAAGCTTTCACCAGTCATTCATGCATTTAATCATATTTTGTACAACTTTTTCATAGGTGTTGTTTGAAACAACACATATCTGGGCTTTTAGTAGGTAGTGGTTCTGGAGGGTGTGATGAGGGCAGACATTACATTTGTCTCACGGGATAGAGATGCTGCTCTCGTTGAGACCCCCTGCTTTAGAAACCACTTTTTCTTCTTGAACAGTAGGATAGAGTAGTCTAGTGATCCAGATAGCTTAAAAAGCTAAGAGAATAAGAGAAAACAACGATACAAGAGTACTAATAATGAATTCATAGGTGTTGCTTGAATCTGTTTAATACATTCCTAATTAATTACTGCAGTTTATATTTTGTACCAAAACATCATTCATAGAAAGTGGGTATGCAGGCGGATATTGTGCTGCGAGGGTACTATGGCTGGAATTCCAGACGCGCTGTCAAGGTCCTTGATCAAGTCTTTCCAAAGGTAAATTGTTGAGAACCACTTGGACCTTTTATCCTTCTAATACAGTAAAACAGTATTATTGCTGATTAAACATTGATATCATTTTCTTTATGATGGGGAAATGGGATGTGATACAGTGTTTTTATGCAAGTATGCCTTCTTATTCAGGAAGCCGTGCTATGCATTATGAATATAATGGTTTTGTCTTTTTATCCATGTAGGATGCTGCTAGTCAGCCTTCATTGATCATTGTTTACTTTGGTGGTAACGATTCAATGGGACCTCACTCATCGGGTCTAGGCCCCCATGTTCCTCTTCCTGAATATATTGAAAACATGAGAAAAATTGCTACTCATCTCCAGGTATCATTTTTTTCACAACAAGTTTTCTTCAATAAATGTGTGAATTCACTCATGTTGTAGATCACCACATATGAATTCCAAGTTTTAGAATGTCCATAAATTTGACTAAATTTTAGGAACTAAAGTGTTCAATACATAAAACATGTTCTTTATTTTCTCATTTTGCTAGAATAATTACCTGGGGCATCTTACATTTTGGAACTGATTATCTGGAAACTGCAATTTAAAGTCGTTATAATCAGTGTTTATTGTTTGAATAAACACATTTCTGCTGGTTATATGATAATTTAACCATTCTTTTAACCTATTTTATGAGACTTTTACTCCCATTTCACAGAATCTTTATTGTTGCATAAAGAAAAACTGAAAAATATGTTCTTTTTGGTCATTTTTATATATTAAGTTCGTAAATAATTCAAATACGCAAAACACTTAAACATCTAATTATCTGATTATACTACTTCAAATAACAAAAACACATCCAAACACTATCTCCTACAACCTACTCTATTACAAGAGAAATTATCTGATATGATTACTTAATATCACATAAGCACTTTCAAAAAGTCTCCTTAATACTAACACAAATTTAAAAATCAGGGGCTTTCAGACACCACTCGCTTAATTTTCCTCACCTGCCCACCTGTGGATGAGGTCAAACTTGGTGAAAACACAAGGTACTTTCATTAGTAATTTTTATTTCTTTCTTAATTTTTCTGTTCTAGAAATAAATCTAAACTTAGTGACCTTTAATGTAAAAAACAGCTCAATTTTTAGCGAACTAGTTAGAACAAATGAGCTATGCCGGACTTATTCAGATGCTTGTGTAGAGCTGTGCAATGAGATGGGAATAAAGGTCATCGATCTTTGGACTGCGTTTCAGAAACGAAATGATTGGTTGACGTTCTTTACGTAAGCATTATTGCATATAATAATCTTTTTCCACTTGTATTTTATCATGCCAATGAATCCAGGAGGAACAAATTCAAAGTGTTCAAATGTTAACTGTCAACTAGAAAAGTTCCAGAGCTGGAAAATTGTGGGTCGGTCTGATCCAAAACACTTCCTTGTCAAAATTATACTTTTTCTTGTATGTAATTAGTGTGTCAAGTATGATTACAAAAGAAATATCCTTTGGGTGATTTTCGACACATTTCCTTACGTACGGGTCAAAATCGTTACATATAAGCTTTACTGACGTAACTATTATCTGTCAAAAGAACTTACCACAGTCACCTGTTTTTGCAGGGATGGGGTGCATTTATCAGGTGAGGGCAGCAAGATAGTTGTTGAGGAGATACTAAAGGTGCTCAAAGAAGCAAAATGGAAACCGAGTCTACACTGGAAATCTATGCCTACTGAGTTTTCGGAAGACTCGCCCTATGATTTAGTCTTTTCAGATGGCAAAACGACCCTAAACCCATCTGACTGGACTTTCCACAGAGACATACAGTGGGATTAAAAATACGATTTTCATTCATAACTGCAGAACACGTGCATTCGACTGTAGGTAATAGAATACTTTCTATTGCAGTGTTTGTACCAGTGATCTTTATCTGGTTCATTGTAGTTCTTTTTATGCTTATATTGCAAGCTTCTAATGCAATGTCTACATGTAGCATTGACCAAAAAATTCCTTGTTTACTATATACCACATACATAACGTTCTTACTGCAAAAGCTTGTACCATATGTTTATGAGGTTAATAATACTACTGAGTACCTTAATTTAGTATTTTGAGTTTTGACTTTTTCATGATTATCTGAAAAAACTACATATTCGTGTTGGATTGATTTATAAGGTCTGTGTGTTAGTGCTCATTACTTTATTCGAGTCAGATTTTAATTCTAAGGTCATCATTAGAAAACCAAAACCATAGCCATGTACTAAGTATATCCCATCCATAACAAGGCTACATATGGACTTTGGGGAGAGTGAGATGTAGGCAAAGCTTACACCTATCCTAGAGGATAGAGAGACTACTTCCGAGACCATTAGCTCAATAAACATACTCAGATCAGATCACCCCATACAAAGCAAACACAATACTCAAGACGCCTTTTTGTTAATCAGTTCAGTGCTAGAAGCATACAGTACATGAGCAGACAAAATGTACCAAGCAATCATTATAAAGTACTAAACAAAGGCATACAATGTACAACCATATGCAAGGCCAAGGGTCACTAATATATCATTGATCATGTCATCTACAAACACAAGATGCATAACAATATACAAGCAATCATGTACTAACATGTAGTGACTACTAGATATAAACCCATATAAGACCCCTTGTGCCATCCTATAGATGTCACGTCTTCACATACCTCTATCTTGGATCGTGTCTTTAGCAAGATGCAACTCTAACCAATCCTGACTAATTTTCTCCTCCTATGTCAGTTTGGGTTTGCTTTAACTCCTCCCTATGATATTGAGTTTCTCAATTGTTCTAACTAGCGATGTCATTTGTTTCATCTGGTGTAGGTGGAGCGTAGCCTTAGGGGTACTATGTGACAAATGGGTTGTTTGATTACACTGACTCAGTAAGATCTGACTGAGTCAGAAGCTGACCCAGTTAGAAGTTCTGACTGGGTATGCATCTGACTGAAACTTGGTTGTTTGATTCAGTATCTGACTAGAACCAAAACAAAACCCACCAGAGTCACACCACCATCGGTCGGAACCATCACACCACCACCACAACCACCACCGTCACCGTACACATTCTGACCACCACCGCAATCTACCGCCCTTCGCCACCGTCGTTTGCCGAACCACCACTGCCACTATCGTCCGTCGAAGTCGGAACCACCACACCACATCATTCGCCGCTTCCCACACCACACCACACCCTTCACCACCGTTCGCCACAGTTGGAACCACCACACCACACCACCACCACAACCACCCTTTACCGCTTCTCCGCCTCCAACTCCTCCACCACCTGCGAGTGGCCTAATCGCGAGGGGGAGGGGGCTTTGCGGGTTGCGAGAGGGCTAAGGAGACCCGATGAGCTTATTTTGTATTCCGGTTTGGGTCAGCTAATTGGACCCGGTCAACTTGAAACGAATCGGTAATCAAACGGGCTGACCCGCTGACCGAGTCAGCCCGGTTAGCCGAAGATAAACAGCCTCAAAGACTTTCTAACTAGATTAAAAGAGAAATTTTATAGAGTTGTGGTACAATTAGCTATGCTATATGGAACAGAATGTTGGATAATCAAGAAAACACAGACATACAAGATGAAGATGCTCAGGTGGATGTATGAGCACACTAGGTTTAACTAGATAACAAATGCGGTTTTTAGACACAACTGATATCATTATCTCTCCATCTTCTTGTAGATATGGATCTAAATACTTGAACTTAGTTGATTGTTGCAATGGTTGATCTTCAATGGTGATCTGGGTGTTGTCATCATTGTCTAGTCCACTGAAACACAGTAAAGGTACTCAGTCTTGGAGCGACTAATACTTAACCCATGGTCCTCTAAAGCTGTTTGACATTCCTCTAATGCCACATTCATATTCCTTTCACTTTCGTTAAGTAAAATAATATCATCTACAAAGAACATGCACCTTAACACTATCCCTGCGTCGACTTTGACAACTCATTCAAGAATACTACAAACATAAATAGGCTTAACGCGGACCTTTGATGGAAGCCAACCTTGACAAAGAAGGACTTCGTATCTCCAAGTCAATAAACACCATATAATATCATATCAAGATTATTTTTCTTCTTCCTATATTTTTCCATGGATCTTTGGAGGATATGTATCGCTTCCGTAGATGACTTCACTACATGAAGCCAAACTGTTTTACTATCACTTAGAGTTTCCCTTCAAATTCTAGTATTTATTATACTTTCCTATAGTTTATAGTATATTAGTATGACATAGTATCTCAATTCGTATAAAAAGGGACTACTACACTAGTCCTTCATTGTTGAGCAAGGTTGTTAGTCATCATATTTCTTCTTTTATGCTACTTCATAATTCTATCACTATGTTGTCCGGACCAACTGTCATCTTTGGTGTCGTCATCACCTTTCCCTTTGTCAACGCCGACAATAGCAGTTATTCTTTTGCCGCTTTAGATGCTTGTGGTTGTTGTTTTCTTCTTGACAAGCTCTCTCACCCTTAAATAGATTGTGGAAGTAAATAATTTTCATAGAAGTACAACAAAATATTATTAGAATAAAACACAAGATGCTAAATGTTACAAAAGTACAATCTAGTAGTTTAGTACCACACTTCTTTATAACTTATTAAATTAATTTAGTTTATGTTATAGGTCATACAGTCAAATTCAAATAAAGCTTGACTAAATTGATAGTCGAGTCGGGTAATGCTTGAAATGGATTCTGAGTAAATAGGGTTTTTTAAAATTGGGTAATGACTAGAATTAGCTTTAGGTCTAAATGAGTCTTTTTGGAAAATTATTAAAATGGTTTCATCTGCCATATTATTTTTTATCGTGGCTATACATAGAGGTGTTCAAACCGGTTTTTTGGGCCAAACTGGTTCGGGTTCAAAACCGAACCGTTTTTTTTTGTAGTGGGGTCAAACCGGTTTTTCTTCAAAACGGTTCGGGTTACAAACCGGTTTGGCACACCGAGAACTCAAACCTATCAAACCGGTTCGGACCGGTTTGAAACCGATTTTTTACCCAAACTAGTTTTTCTTACCGGTTTAACTGGTTTTTAACTTTTAAACCGGTTTTAAGTGTGTGGATACCAAACCGTATAGAAACCGGCAGTTTGGGTCGGTTCGGGACCGGTTTGGGCCAAAATCGGTTTTCTTTGAAACTGGTTCTGGTTTTTTTTGGTGAACCGGTTTCCAAACTGGTTTTTTTGTTCATCTCTAGCTATACAGTTGGAGGTGGTAGTGGTAGTTTTGGTCCAAGGCGGCTCAAGCTTTTTGAGTGCCTAAAACGGATAATTAAATAGAGTTTTTTTGCGGAAAATAAGAAGTTATTTAGCTTGCCTTCCTAAATTGTGGTCTATAACTTCAGTAAACCACTAGTTACAATGCTAGACTTATAATTTAAGGAGATATTGTAGGTTGATTAATCTTTAAATTATCTTTTGATAATGAGTAGGTGATGATGATAAACAATGGTTGTGGGTAGAGGTGCATGGATTGGTAGTGACGAATCAATAACTTTTATTCAGTGTATGCAAAAAAAATTTGGTAAAACAAACGATATAAAAATTATGACCGATAAACTTCATTAAATATAGTAAAACAAACTTTATAATACAACTGTCCTCGACTATGCTTTTAAAACAGTCAAGTATAGTTTTACTTGTAACACTTTCAAATGCCTTTTTTTAAAAGTTATAAATTTTAAAAAAAGAATTCAGGAATTTGATTGCACAAATTTATCTTTACCGTCTCTTTATCGATAACCATCAAATTTTTCTCCCATCCATAAAATTTGAAGAGATGATGTTTTTAGCTTGAAAAAGTTTTCATAGTATTTCGAAGATAGAAATGTAAATTTCAATAGTCTTGGTAGAGTAAATAAAACAAATAAAAAACTAAACAATTGTGTAACTGACTTTAAAAATAAGAACAAACAATTAATAATTAACAAAGTAATTAAACAAATCAAGTCATGCTATTGGTAATGTAATCGATTTAAACAAACTACACAAAGTGACAAATCATAAAACCAAGTATTAAATTTAAGAAGATTATTAGGTGCCTTAATCACTTTAAACAATGTATAAAGAAGCTTATAAGTAGTTGAAGCCAAATGTTGCATCCGTCCCGCCAATTGGCTATTCAGAAAAAAATGGTTTTGTTTTTAACATCTTCGGTTAATGGTCAAAACCGGTTAGTCCAAAAACCGGCATGGTTATTAGCCGGTACAAATTTGGTAAGGGTTGGTTAATCGGTTTTATGTGCACCTAATCCGATCAAAGCTTGTGATCACTCACTTGTTCTTGTTTAAGTTTGCAAATTCCCTGAGAATTAAGAAGAGCATATTTCGACTCTAGAGTATACCTAAATTATCCAAATGAAATCATACGTAGATATTTTATCCAAACAACCGATTCATGAAGAGTGGCTATGATTGCCACCCCTGTCATTAAACAAAGAAAACGTAATGTAATCTTATCAAATTGGAAAATTCATTAACAAAAATTTAAATCAAGAAGATTAAAAGCATAATATAGAATTCCATTATAATCTAGGGATCATGTTGATATAACTAAAACTATAATAGTTTTAGTTGAGCCTTCTGATCGAATATCTAATATTAATGAACCAAAGGGCGCGGTTTAAATGAAAACCAAAATAAATTGTGAAAACTAAAAAACTATTTGCATCACTCATAATATGACACATGCCATGTTTTATTAAAAAACATTAATGTGAAGGGCATTTTAATCTTTTTTTTATTTTTCCCTTATTTTTACTTATACTATTAATATTTTATTAACACAAATTTATGTGTTAGTGATTTGATGTTTCTCACTATATTAACACATGTGTAAAAATAATTCTAAATGCTTCAACATGCGTGTAAATTATTTAATAAAACTTTGACACATACATAAAGATAGTTTTGAAAAACTTTAACACATGTTTATCAGTACTTTAATACATGTTTAAAGATAATTATGAATACTTTAAAATAAATAGAAGACATTTACAAAAATCACAAAAGAATCTACATCTAAAACCAAAATAATCTTTACAAAATCTGGAAAAAAAATACATATGCTCCTTTGTTGATTGTGTCTTGTTCACATTTCAAATTTGGATTATTGAACATACTCTAAAAAAGAAAATCAAGGTGTAACGTGAATTAGCAACTATTTAAAGTATAGAAATATATATCTCAAAAATAAAAAGAGAAGTTTACATATAGGGGTGTTCATTTTTGGATATCCGAATTTCGGATATCCGAAAATTTCGGATAGTGGATTTCACTATCCGAATCCGAATCCGAAATTTTGGATATCTAATTTTCGGATATCCAAAATTTCGGATTCGGATTTGGATATCCGTTTGGATATCCGAATTTCAAAAAAAAAGTTGTATTATTTGATAAATTTTATAAAAAATATAATAAATTTTATTGAAATTTATTTTATATATCCAAAGTATTTATTAAAATATCCGAAATGTCTGAAAATATCTAAAATATTTAATTAATATTTAATATTTTTTAAAATTTGATAAAAATATTTTGGATATTTCGGATGTCCGAAAATTCTCAGAATCACTATCCGAATATGAATCCGAAATTTCGGATATCCAAATCCGAATCCGAAATTCGGATTTTTGGATATTTCAGATTCAGTTTTGGATTTGGATATTTTTGAACACCCCTATTTACATATGTGTATATTTTGTTTACACATATGTGCATTCACTTTACACATGTATGAATTCAATTTACTCATGTCTAAAACTCAGTTTACGCATGTGTAAAACTCACTATACATAGGTTTATATAAAAAAGTAGTATAAAGAGATTTAACAAAAAAAAAATACTTAAATATATTAAATAATGTGTGCGCATGTTTATACTTAGCTTACAGATATGATACACATGCATAATAATCAGTATACTCTCTTTAAAGCCATATTAAAAAAAATGTTTGAGTATTCTCTACAAAACATCACCAACTACACACGTGTGAAACTCACTTTCCACCTCTAACTTTTCTTTCGGTCTTTCTCTTGTCTAGCTTCGTTTTTTATTAAGCAAGATGTTTTTATAATATAAGAGGGGGAAAAGTGTAAAAGTAGTTGATTCATCTATTAAGTGAGATGATTTTATAATTTTAGAGATGGAAATGACAAAATTACCCTTTTTTTGTATATATGGTCCCAATATAGTGTAGAGAATTATGAAGAGGCTGATGCAACCTAAACATCCAAAGTCTGTTCTGCATGCTGCACAAGTGCAATGAAAAAGAATGCTTAGGAAGTTTCACACATGCAACAAAAATCTTCTAAGTGTGAAATCTTCGAAGCCAAGACCAATATCTTCCGAAGCCAAATATGAAGTCTTCCGAAGCCTCAGAGATAAAGTCTTCCGAAGCTTCAATTTATGAAGACAGATTTCTTTCGAAGAATTTTGACACATGCTTTATCTGATGTACTTTTCCATAAAGCTGGACACCTTTCCGCTGCATCTCTGTAAGGTCACCAACTTGCATGAGTTGGTGAAAGGTCCATGCTTTTGGTAACTGTACATTGAGGTCTTGAGTCTGTAACTTTCTACTTCATGTACTTTATCCTTTTTGTAATAGATAAGGATGTGAACTATGGCATGTTATAGTCACTAGTCAAAAGGCAATTTGTCTTTTGACTCTACAATTGATTTTGTTTGTGTCTAGTCAATTGTATCCAGCTGGCTTTCAAAGTATA
>BJCM01219397.1:0-13458 GCA_018326385.1 Flaveria bidentis | reverse complement strand
CCTCTTTCGAGTCTGTTGCGACACAGAGTTGCTCACCTCATACATATGCTTGCAAGCCTTTCATTCATTTATTCATGCATGCATTCTATTATTATGTTCCTCTTTTCATTATCTTCCACTTTATGTTACATAATACTTTTCATTACATTTATTAACGTTCAACGCAAAGCCAAAGGAAGACATACATACATAATAAGGAACATGCACATAATCATAAACATACACCATCACCAATACAGGCACATCATACATACATAACACACATCAGACATAAGCCAACACATCATAACCAGGCCTATCTCCCCATATTACCCCTTAAAAACCACCTAGAAATCCTTAAGTCCAAATTGGGTGCATGGGACCTTCCAGGCGCATGAGCTCTATTTGGGCGCTTCTGCCCTCTTCAGGTGCTTTGCCACTATGCAGGCACATGGCACCTATTTAGGTGCATCAACACTTAGCCGTTTCAATCACTTTGGGCGCATGGCACTATTTAGGCGCATGGCCAACACTTGGGCGCATGGCCAACACTTAGACACATGGGCCAACATGTTGGCGCATGGGCCACTGTTTAGGCGCATGACCCACTCTTGGGCGCATGGCCAAAACTTAGGCGTATGGCCACTCATGCTGGGCGCATGGGCCACTATTTAAGCGCATGAACCACTGTTCATGTTCATCAAAACATTCTGAAATATTTTCTATGTTATCATATTCGCCCAATTACCACTCTAATCATACCTAAACCCAGATCTAACATACTAAGGCCATCTAAGCATGCTAATCATCATCTCTAACCCATAATCAACACTATAACATGCATACATACATACATCATTTGAACATAAAGATGTAAACCCACGGTTTCTTTCAAAATGTTTAGTTAGTATGCATAATAGCCCCAAACCAGTTGAAAATCAGTAAAAGAGGGGTTCTAGAAACTCACCTTGAGCAGCCTTTTAGCAACACTCTTCCGGTTCGAGACCCACCTTCGATTCAGCTATTTGAATCTCGAAAACAAACACAAACAACCAGAACTTAGGTCAAGAACTCGATACTCAGCTGAAACCAAGCTCATAGAAGAGAAGACTTACCTTTAAAGATGCTTCCTCCTCTTTCTCTCTCTAGAACCAAGCTCTCCCTCTCTCTTCTTCTTTTCAGCCGATTAAAGAAGATGGAGAAGAAATGGGCAACCATGCCTCTTTAAATCCTTAAAATAATAAGGTTTGTACTTTGTACACTTTTTCCCCTTCCACTTGTGCAAAATTTCTATTTCTATTTACTTTTCTTTTCCTTTCGTTTGAATAGAAATTCGGGGTGTTACAACATGATAATGATACGATCTTATGGATCTTCAATAAAGAGCAAGATCAAATGGAGAGGGAAAGGAAGAAAGTTGCAAAGGAGAAACTGAGGTAGAAGAAGTAGAAGGAAGAAGAAGCAGGACTCATTGCTACCTGGAAGATAGGTGATAAGTCAGGGATGAAGGACTATCTTTGGGCTCATGGCTTCTCTGGTAGGCAGGTGGGTCCCATGTTTGTGAAGACCCTGCAGCTCATTGTTAGTGAAATCAAGGCTGGCATACGCTTAGTAAGAAGGAAAAAGATGTACAGAAGAGTACTGGGAATGACTTTTACATCTACTCCTCAACCACAACCTCAACCCAAGCCTATCCCTTTCCCTTTCCCTATTAAAACTGAACTAAC
The DNA here is from genome assembly GCA_018326385.1 of Flaveria bidentis. Lineage (NCBI taxonomy): Eukaryota > Viridiplantae > Streptophyta > Magnoliopsida > Asterales > Asteraceae > Flaveria > Flaveria bidentis. The sequence continues at coordinate 11,752 of BJCM01219397.1, read as the reverse complement.
CTCTGAGCCTTACACCCCTGAACCCACATCATCAACCTTACCCACTTCCTCACCCACCCAATCCAAACAACCACCAAAACTACCTATCCTTAAACCTAAAACCATACCGAGAACCCAAACCTCTCCCACCAAACAACCTACCAAGTCATCCCCATATCTATATAAGTCTCTTTCCTTAGAGGAGTATAAGGAGATCAAGATGAAGCTCATCAAGTGTACAACTCTGAGTGACATCTCTTATGATGAGGAGTCTATTAAGTTGAATTATGTTGATGGCTCCTCATGTTTATTCACAAGAGATCAATTCCTTGATCTGCCTAGAGGAACATTGGACCAAACTGCAAAACTCTTTGGCCTCAACTCTGATTATTTAAACAATGAAGAGAAGAAGCTAAGAAGAAAGCTGGTGACTTTGTTGGATGCAAAGAAAGGTGACAAGGTTCCTAGTCAGCCCCTAGTGCCAAGAAAGAAGATTATCCAGTGGAGGTTCGAAAACTCTTCTCACAACTATGTTGTTGAGAGATAGAATGGAGAGACAAACATGCTTAATGCGTCATCTCTACTACACTTAAGCAGATTTGATATTGTTGAGTTAGCAGAGAAGCCATTCTCCAACCCCTTAAACTCTGAGATAGCTGCTCATATTAGGAATCATCTCAGCAACCTTCATTTGGCTGAGCTGACTGCAAGTACCAAGATTGAAGTGGAGATGAAATTGAGACAGGATAAGGAAAGGAAAGGATCAGCAACCAAAGGCAAGTACAAAAGATTGAAGTGAGGTTTTTGTAGCATCAACTTAGGGGGAGTTTGTTGGATCTAGAAAGGCTGGTGCAGCCAAAACCTATAGGATCGATATATGTCACTTAACACTTTGTTTTCTCTCAAACTCACTTAGACTCACACGGTTTGATGGAGCAAAATCTCTTCAAAGAGTTGATTATAATATACTAAGTAACATAAGAACACAATGAAATAATTTTCAAATTACTTGTATATATTACTTCTCAACTCAAAGTTTATAAGACTCTTACAAGCATGATACAAGAGTTACAATAAGAAACTATAAATACTATCACCTACAGTGGTGATAATTTGACACCAGCTGGAACTCTCTAACTAAATTAGCTACTACAAAGCTATAGTTGAGATATCTTAAATAATGTCTTATCTAAGATATGGTAGTCAGGACAAGTCCATGACTTACCTTTTGTCACCGACTAAAGTTACAACTGTATTGAAAAATAAAGGTGAACAATGGAGTAAATTATGGTCAACTACATGGCCTTTTGGGAAAACGCCATGCAGTATTAGAGGTCTGCAGTGGAGTGTCAGAGAACCATACTTATGTCAACTGGTCCATAACAGTACCTTCCGAAGGTTAACTGGCTTTGGAAGAACAAGTTCTTCCGAAGCCTTTTATACTTTGGAAGAGGCTGCTTCTTCCATGACTTGAGGAATTTTGCTTCAGAATTTATTGTCTTTGAAATCTTCCAAGTCTTGAACTTCGAAAGAGAAGACTTTGTATTCAGAAGTTGGAGCTTTTTCTTCGAAAGTTGATCTTGCACTTTGTCTTCTAGAACTCCATTTCTTTCGAAAGTTCCACACTTAGCTTTGGAATACCTTTATAAGTTGCACCAAAAATAATTTAAGTGTTTGGTTTTGGTTACACCAGCCTTTCTAGATCCAACAAACTCCCCCTAGGCTGATGCTACCAAAACCTCACTTACTTCTGCTTCTCAAAACTTTCTACACAAGGGACAGGAGATATTTGTATCTTTCTTTGTTTCGTCTAGAAGTTGTGTTGAGAAGTTTGTGTAAGTCATCAGTGGATAGAAAATCTAGTCTATCACTTCTAATGTCATGCACCCTTTGTTATGCCCCCCTGAAGAGAGTTAATTGACGAGAGTGGTTGTCATACTCCCATCTAACAATGGATTCAAGTTTAGGATCTACAACCATTTAGAGAAAGGCTTTGCTTTTGGTTGTTGATCCCTTCCTCTCCTCTTCCTCTCTCTGTTTTGACACCTCTTCAATCCTTGTCCTAGCAGTTAGCTCAGCAAGGTGAAGGCTTCTCAGGTGAATTCTGTTGTGGGTTGCAGCCTTGGAGTTTGAGGGGTTTGAGAATGGTTTCTCTGCTAACTCAACAATATCAAATCTGCTCAAGTGTAATAGAGATGAGGCATTAATCCTATTCAGCTCGCCATTCTCTCTCTCAACAAAAAAGTTGTGAGAAAAGTCTTCAAACCTCCACTAGACAATCTTTTTTCTTTGCACAAGGGGTTTTCTAGGTACTTTGTCCTTCTTCTTGGCATCCAGCAGATTCACCAGCTTCCTTATTAGCTTCTTCTTTTCATCATTGAGAGAATCTGAGTTGTGGCCAAGAAATTTAACAGCCTAGTTCAATGTTTCTCTTGGTAGATCAAGGAATTGATCTCTTATGAGGGAACATGAGGATCCATCAACAAAATTTAGCTTGACAGATCCTCTTCACAAGATATGTCGCTCAAGGTTGTGCATCTGATGAGCTTCATCTTGATCTCCTTAAACTCATCTAAGGAGAGATGTTGAGAAGACTGAGAGGATGGTCTGGATTGTTGTTTGGTAGATAGTGGTGTTTGGGTTCTGGGTAGTGTTTTAGGTTGAGGGATGATTAGTTGAGGTGGTTGTGGTGATGAGGTAGGTATGATGGTCGGTCTAGGTTCAGGGGTGTAGGGTTCGGAAGTGGGTTCAGTTTCGATAGGGAAAGGAAATGAGAAGGGCTCGGGTTGAGGTTGGGGTTGAGTATGGGTTATAGGTTGGGGTTGAGGTGTTGGTTTGAAGATCATCCCCTATCCCCTTTTGTACATCTCATTCTTTTTTCCCGAGCGAAGGTCGGCCTTGATGTCACTAACATGTTGCTATATTGTCTTTTCAAAGATGGGTCCCACTTGCCTACTAGAGAAGCCATGAGCCCGGAGATAATCCTTCATTCAGGCCTTCTCACCTATTATCTTGGCAGCAATGACCCCAACTTCTTCTTTCTTTCTCTTCCTCACCCTCATCTTCTCTTTTGAAGCTTTCTTCCTCACTTTCTCTAGTTGATCCTACTTTTTATTGAAGAGCTACAGGATCGTGTCATTGTTGTGTGGAGACAATTCTTGATGAGAGAAACCCCTGGAGTTTAAATAAGTTATCCTTTCACTCCTAAGCTGCAGATCAGCTTCCTTTTTCTTCCTTTATCTTTCCTCCTCTAAGACCAACCTTTCTGCTTCCTCCTTTAATTCAACATGCAACATGGTTGCCTTTTCTAGCTCTACTAATTCCTCTAGTGGTACCATGAGTATATCTTCAGTGATAGCAACAAGCTTGATGAGCTTGTCAATGATCTACACCCTTTTCTTGTTGTTAACAACCTCCTGGTTGGTTGCAGCTGCTTTGAAACTGGCAGCTAGCAACTTCCTAGTTGGGATTCTACCTTTTCTTTTAAGTGTCTCAATCCTCTCATCTTTTGGAAGCTCTTCCGCAATCATCTTCTTCTTGCATTTGACATCTTCCAAAGTGCTAGACTTTGGTGGTTCTTGAATGGAGGGTTAAGATTGAGGAATGGTGGATGGGTAGTGAAGATCAAGTATAGGTTGGACTCACTTTAGATTAGATTTTGTTTATATTACTTTGTAATAGGTTTAATGTTAGTTTACTTTTATATGTTGTTTATTTTGCTTAGTTTTGTGGTCCAGCAAAACTATATTTTCGCTCATAGACAACTGTTTTAGTTCACCCGGCGAAACTGTTGTTTCTATCGGGCAAAACTATAATTTCGGCAGTACTGTTTCACTGACAACGAAACTGTTTGCGAAACTAAGACTGTTATATATAGATTTGATCATTTTCATTGTTGGGTAATCTTTCAAAACCCTAATCGTTTATCATTGTTGCAAGAGACCTTTGTAAGCAGTTAATTTACAGAAATATCATTGTGATTTGTTATTATTGGATGTATTGATTCCCATTGTTCTTACTTTGATTCATTTGTGATTGTTATTAATCTTCTTCATCTTTGTTATCTATTTTTGATAATTTCATATTGATTTCATGTTTAAAAAGCTATTCAGCTTCATCGAGCGAAATTACCCATTCATCTAGCGAAACTGTCTGTTCCTTTAGCGAAACTACATGTGTTATCCTCTTTGAAGTTGTTCACTACCGTCCTGTGAAACTAGTTTCATTGAAGGAAAGTTCAACAGTGCTTGTGGGTGATTTGTTGGTCCATTAGATCGATTAGCAGTACAAATAAGTTGTTGAATCGTTCAATATCAAATACAAACAATAGAAAAGAAAGATGATGAAGATTGAGAACAACCACAAATGAATCAAAATAAGGCAATGATGATCAACATACTCAATAATAACAAAGCACAATGATATATCTCTGAATAAACTGTTTATAATACTCACTTGCAACAAGGCTAAACGATTAGGGTTTTTTCAATACAAACAAGAATGAAAATGGTCAAAACTATATATAGCAGTCTTAGTTTCGCAGACAGTTTCACCGTCAGCAAAACTGTTCTGCCGAAAATATAGTTTCGCCCGGTAGAAACAACAGGTTTGTCGGGAGAACTAAACAACTGATTGTGAGCGAAACTACAGTTTACCTCAAAGTTTCGATGGACTACAAAACTAAACAAAATACATAAAATAGTAAACTAAAATTAAACCTATTACAAAGTAATATAAACATCTAATCTAAGGTGACTCTAACCTATACATGATCTTCAATACTCCCCCTACGTTGGATCTCACCGCCTTCAGTTGTCTTGAATGGTCTTGGCAGCTCCAGTCACTTTCGCTGCTTCTGATGTATCCTCTACAGCTTCTGCAGAAACCTCCTTAGGAACTTCAGCAAATGTTTCACTCTGGTCTCTTCCAGCTCCATTAGCTCCTTCGAGATGAGCACTAGCTTTCTCAAACTCTCTAGCCAAATCCTGAACATCCATGTTTAGATCATCCTGAGCTCTCACTCTCTCCGCAAGCTCTTTCACCTCCGCCCTCACTTCTCTGATTTAGTTACCCACAATCATAAATAGGCTGGCTTCCTTTCTCGTCTCATCACCTGCATCTGCTTTAATATGATTCTCGCAAAGAACTAGCAGGTCTTCATCACAAAAAATGAATAACTCCATTGGATCAAAAACTTTGAATTCACCCCCATTCTTTGCCCTGATCACTGCCTCCCCCGTATTGTTGTTGTAAAACCATTTCTCAAAGTTTTGTAATTACTGGGGGAGGGGATTTGCTAGTCTGACCCTATTCATAGTCTTTAGGGGTTTCACCCTTAGCATAATCTTTCCCTTCCCTGTTTCCCAGTGCTTATCCTTCTTGGATCTTCTCCTCTCAGTTTTCATAAAGCCGAATGACTCAAAGTTGTCATTTAATCCATTTTTTATCTCCTTCTCCGGCAACGAGGCTCTATCATTTAGATGAGCATTCAGTAATGGTAGTACTGCCAGCCTCCTCGGATCCCATTTGGGTAAGGTCTTGAAAGCCTTCCCCTTGTGTATATAAGTTATACCACCCACTCTCCTCTTGATCATAAACATTTTGAGGCCGGGGTTATAACACCAACTAATATTCCTCTTGTCTGCATCCTTCTTGCTCAACCCTTCCATGTTTTGGAATAGGAGAGGCAGCTCTTCAGGCTCTTTCTCCTTGACAAACAAATCGTCTTTGGCTATTTCAAACACATCTCTATCCTTATCTCCCTTCTTGACAACATAGGTTAGGGGCCTCTCATCAACCTCATAGTATTCTGGTTCTGAATCATAATCAACCAGTTTCTCATCATCTTCTTCTTCATCAATTAGCCCCTACCCTTTCTCAGCATCCTTTTCAACAGATTTCTCTCTCACTACCTCCTCACCTACCAAATCTTTATCAATGTCGAATCCCATGTTAACAAACCCAACTTCAAATATCTCCTCAACATTCTCCACATTTTCATTCTCCTTCCTCAGTCCAGAACCTCCCAGTTCTTCTGTTGTTGCACCAGATGTGCCCTCTCCTGCCTTGGAGGATGTGCCCGTATATAAGAATGGGTATTTGGAAGTATTAGTTAAATCATCTAACTCAGATTGAGTTAGTTTATTGGGCAGGCTGGCTGCAGCTCTTAGTTCATTTACCTCCCAAACAGTATCTTTATCAACTTACTTTGGTCCACCAACATCCTTTTCATACCTTCAATCACCTCATCCTTTTGGCTTTCTCTTATCTCTTGATTGATAAGTTTTGTTTTCATCATGCTTAGTTCATTAGCAAGAGAGGTGTTAAGGTTTCTAATCACATCCTCATCTAATCCGACTCTCTCCTCTCTCCTTGAGGTCTTAGTAAAAGATTGGTGTCTTTATTTAGTCCTTCTCTTTGTTTCTCCTGTATCAACCTTGCTTTTTTTTTATCTCTTTTCCTTTTCAACCCTTGCCTCCTCAGCCATCACATAAACATCATCCTCAAAATCGTAATATTTTTCTTTCACATATCTTTTTCTCTTCTTAATCTCATTAGCATGTTTCACTCTTGTCTCCTCTTCCCTTTTGCTTTCAGATTCATCAACTCTCTTGATATAATTCAACCTTTCTGATGGGTACATATTCTCCCAGAGATGTGTAATCTTTCCATTAAAATCGTGACGGATGGCACAGCAGTCTGCAAAGATACTGGTGTCCATTTGCACCAATCTCTTAACCTCCCAGTGTCTTGGTAAGTTTGGAATAAGATCATCAAAAATCATCTGTAAAAATCAAGGGTAGAGCAGCCACTTATCTTTCTTTAGAACCATTACATTCTCTGCCATACACGCAAAAATCAGTTTTGCAATGTTTGCCTTCTCTCCCCTGCAACATAACACTATTGCTTTTGCCCAGTCAATATTAAGCCCATCGGATCCACCTTTACGGTGATCTAAGCACATAATGAATACATGAGCTATGTATCTCCATTCCTTAGAGAGGAAGGACTTCTTGATCTCCTTTCTAGTGCCAAAAGTTGGTCCCTCATATCCCATCAACCTGAACACCTCAAACACCTCCAAATCAGTCAAAGTAACCTCCTCTCTAGTACCTTCGTCTAATCTTAGAACCCTCGAAACTATCTCTGCTGTAATGATCACCTCATTCTCCATGACTTTGGCTATAATCCTCTGTGTGTTGCCTCTAGTATCATACTCAGTTGTTCTCCAAAAATCTCTAATGTGAAGATCATAAACAGTAGTAGATTGAGATATGGCGTAGGAAATAGGAGATCTCTGCAGCCATCAGATACAATCTCTAAATCCAGCTGCTTTGGGGTGAGAATCATCCAATATAGCAGTTATGTTCTTCCTCTTGTCAAATTTCAAATTTTCCATTTAATCTGAAAAACAAATGAAACGTATTAGCATAGAATATTAAATGATAATATTAAATAAAAATAAGAAAAATATAAAAATTACACCAAAACCAAATTAATTTCGCTGGCCGAAACTATAGTTTCGCAGAAAGAATTTTAGTTTCAGTTGGCAAAAGTACAGTTTCTTCAACAATTATTCATTAGTTTTGGCAAGACAGTGAAGTAGATTCGATTGGCTGAAAGTATACTTTCGGCACAACGAAACTGTTAAGTTCGCTTGGACAGCATGACACCACAGTTTCGCTGCAAAACAATGAACTTTCGTTCAGTTTCGTTGGACTATCGGTACTTTCGCAGTAAGAACTGCGAAGGTACCAAAGAGTCTCAATCGAATAGACTCACAATGTTGCGTTTAAACTTCGATTAAGTTATAATCCTGAGTTTGAAACTCACTTACGAACAAGATACAATGGTCAATTAAGATAACTGGTCGAAACTACTATTTTGGTCGAAACTACAATTTCGCCCTGCGAAACTCTGGTCGAAATTGACTTTGCAGAACACAAAATAACCGGTCGAAACTACAATTTCGCCCTGCGAAAGTATAATTTCGCTGTAACTAAAAAACATAAAAAAATTATTTTGATTCCACATTTTTTTAAAATAAATATAATAGAATAAAAAGTAAAAAATAAAAATAAGAGAAAAAAATAAAAATAAAACTAAAAATGAAAAAAATAATAGAAATTAAAAGAAATTAAAATACGGTAAACAAAAATAAATAAAAATAGCCCCACAAAACATCACCATAGTTGGCAAGATTGCTGATATGCTTGTCCTTTTAAGTCCACGCCTTCTTCGTTTCAACAGATGCATCGCAGCTATTGTTATCATGTTTTAGACTTTTTTCAAATAAAAAATTGAATGACTCAATCTCCACAAACATTTGGCAAAGAAACTTATCCTGTCTTTATGATGTATTGAACAAATGACACGCTTTGCATGAATCTTCCTCTCAGAAGCAACAAAGGTCTTATTTCAAAAGAAGCAATGCCCTTATAGACAACAAATGATGAGAACTCTAGGTCTATACTTACGTATAATAGAGGAGATGATCAAATGAGTTTTCCAGATGATAAATTCAGGTCTATAATTACATATAACAAAGAAGATTATCATGTTGTGCTGATGAGAGCTCCAGGTCAGTACTATCGTACAGCAAAGGAGACATCACTCCAGGTCAATGTTCACACATAGCAGAGAAGATAAGCACAAGATAGAATACAGCATGGAGCATCTTATATGTATAGATGAAAAAGCATATAGCTTTTTAAGATAAATAGAAATTATTTGATCCAAAGATACTTTAGATAAGAATATTTCAAAACAGAGGTATCACGTTCTCAATCTTTTTTTAACAAGGACTTGAAACTTTATGAACGCCAAAGATATCAAGGGGATTATTTGGGTCATCAAGTTTCTTGTTCTATTAATTTAGCTACCAAATAACTATTTACTTTGATTCCTGGCTGAACTTATCAAACATATCCCACGCAATACTGTTAACCTCCTTTATATCATCCAGGCTTCTCAGTTTATTCCGCAAAGAAAAACAAAAAGAATCTTTTAAGATATATTCTCCCCCGAAATTTCTATATTTAAGAGAGATGTGGAAATTTCTTACTTGACCTTATATCACTATAATTTTTATTATTATTATTATTTTAATTTTTTTATCTGTGACAAATGATGAAGAATGAAGGAGCGGACAAAACAAAAGGAAAGAAAGAAACTAAAATGAGAAAAATAAACAAAGTGTACACAACATAGATTAAAAGAAAATGAGTTCTAAAAGATATTAATCCTAACATAGAGATCAATTCATAGTCTATCATCTTGGAGTGTTTCATAAGATTTTGAGTGATAGAGATAGCACTGTTGTTGTCAATATGGATAGGAGTGCTCATAAAGTTAAATCCATAGTCTATCATCTGGTTCTGAATCCATAGCAGCTGAGTACAACAACTTGCATCAACAATGTATTCAGCTTCAACAGTTGATGTAGAGACACCGGATTGTTTATTATATTGCCATGAGACGATCCTTCAACCAAGAAATTGACATCCACCTGATGTTGATTTCTTGTCAATGTTGTAGCCACCATAGTCACTGTCAGAGTATCCATAAAGATTAAAACTATTGTTCCTGGGATACCAGAGACCTAATTAGGTGCTTCTTTGATGTATTTGAGGATTCTCTTGGCAACAACTAGGTGAGACACCTTTGGAGCAGCTTGATATCTTGCACAAATACATATGTCAAACATGATATTAGGTCTACTTGCTGTGAGATACATCAGAGAACCAATAATTGCCCTATATGGATGTTGATCAGTATCCTCCCCCTCAGAATCAAGGCATAGATTATGGTTTCTGGGTATGGGTGTCTTGGCTGGCTTACATTCTTTCATTTCAAATCTTTCTAAGATGTCATTGACATACTTGGATTGATTGATGAAGAACACTTCCTTCATTTTCTTCACCTGAATTCCAAGGAAAAAGTCCACTTTTCCCATGGAACTCATCTCAAACTTCTTCTTTATAATGCTTTCAAAGTATTTACACATTTGGTCATTTGAAGAACCAAATATGATGTCATCAACATAGACTTGAACAAGCAAAATATCCTTTCCAGACTTCCATATGAAGAGAGTCTTATTAATGGTGCCTCTAGTGTAGCCATTCTTCAGAAGAAACTGAGACAAAGTCTCATACCACAGCCTAGGTGCTTGGGGCAGCCCATAAAAAGCTTTATCCAATTTGCACACATAGTTGGGGTGTTGTGGGTCTTCAAATCGTTGAGCCTGGCACACATAGACTTCCCTATCTATATTCCCATATAGAAAGGCACATTTGACATCAAGTTCATAGACAGTGAAATTCCTGGATGCAGCATAAGCAAGGAAGATCATTACTGCCTCAAGTATAGAAACGGGTGCAAAGACATCAGTATAATCGATTCCTTCCTCTTGGGTGTATCCTTGAACCACCAGTCTTGCCTTATTCTTGATAATCAAGCCTCTATCATCTCTTTTGTTTCTAAAAACCCATTTAGTGCCTATAGGTACTTGACTATATGGTACGGACATAGGTTCCAAACCTTTTGTCTTTTGAATTGAAGCAACTCCTCTTGCATCAATTCAACCTAGCTACTATCTTTCAAGGCATCTTCTACCTTCTTTGGTTCCATCTGAGATAGGAAGCATGAGTACAGGCAGACATTCCTATTATGAGTCTGTCCTCTTATTCTCACACCTTTAGAGACATCCCCTATGATGTTCTCAGTTGGATGAGTGTTATGAATTCGTAGACGAAGAATCACTTCTAGTTGCAAAAGACAGATTTAGATTGGACATATTTTGCTCAAGAGCAAGAACACTTTGTCCAGCTGCTGTTTCAAGTTCATTCATTGAGGACTGATTGAATGAATGAGAAACATCATCATTTGCTAGCTATGAAGTAGCACTAACAGTTGCATGTTCCTTCACAATGCTACTTCCATCAGCTTGGTGTTATGTAGGGTCACCTAATGAACTTTGAGGAACAACAGGTGATTCACTGGTTGAAGCTCAACTATTCCTTGAGATAGTTATACTGTTAGATCTGCCAATAGTGGAAGTTTGATTTGTTGTAGCTCTTGGAGAACTAGGAATAGGTCTGGGTAACTCAAACAATTAGGTATCTTCTGAATTTCCTTGAGTACCTGTTCCAACTGACACATTCTCACAAGATGGTTTAGAATAGTATGGAAACAATTCTAAATCAAAAATATGATCAGGTCCATTCCCCCTAACACAAGGAGTGTGCTCATTAACAACTATGTTGGATGATTCCTGAAATTGTTGATTCTTGATGTTTTATACTCTATAAGCTTTAAAGCTAGAAGAGTATCCAACAAAGATTGCATCTTCGACTTTTCAGCAAATTTTGCCAAATTGTCCTTTGTGTTAAGTATGGTACACCTGCTGCCAAAGGACCTTAGAAAGCCAATAAATGGTGGCATCTTGTTCCATAGCTCATAAGGGGTTTTTCTATGTGGCTTAACTACAAGAACTTTGTTATGCACATAGCATGTAGTGCTGACTGCCTCTGCCGAAAATGTTAGAGGTAGTTTGGAATCAACTAACATAGTTCGAGCAGCCTCAATAAGTGTCCTATTCCTCCTTTTAGCAGAGCACAATATTGTCTGGCAATCCTTTTTGAATTACAAAATGAGTCAAGAAGGAAGTTCTTAAACTCAGTCCCTTGATCACTTCTAATTATCTTAACCTTGTGATCAATTTGATTTTCTATTTTAAGAATAAAAGATTTTAGTGTTTCAGCAGTTTCATCTT
>BJCM01219392.1:0-10926 GCA_018326385.1 Flaveria bidentis | reverse complement strand
ATGATGGGCATGTAATGATATGTGATTGATGCTTATGATGATGATGATATTGCATGGTTATACATGATGTATGTTATGTATGTATGATGCCCTGCATGATCATGTATGAATGATATATTTATGTTCCTTATGATGATGTATGTTTATCTTTCCCATGACTTTACGTGTTATGATAATGAATGAACGAAATATTATGTAACGTAAAGTGAAAGATAATGAAAGAGGAACATGATGATGAATGCATGCATTAATGAATGAATGAATGTAAGAAAGGCTTGCAAGAAAATGTATGGAGGTGCACACTCATTGTAGGTGTTAGCTCAACGGTGTGCGGGTTAGCTACCCTAAAGGATGCACATTGGGGTCTTTCTTTGTGATTGACCATATGGATGAACCATTGTTGCGTGTCTTAGGTCTTGTGACCACTTGGTGCTGGGCACCACCAATGAAGGTCTTTTAAAGGCTTAGGTCCAGTATCATGAGCATGAAGGGCATTGCATATGACAATGGTATACCTGAACTTTACCTTAGGTACTGTGATCACTTGGTGCTGGGCACCACTGATAAAGGTCTTTTATAGGCTTAGGCACAATATCACTAGCATGAAGGGTAAAGTTTATGGTGATGATGAAAGTAATGAAAGAAATGATGAATGAATGAAAGTATGAAAGAAAGAATGACGAAGATAATAATGATATTATCTATATGTACGTACGATGTATGATCACGAACGAATGTAAAGTATGGTATGTTTTGTTATAATGATATTATCCAGTTGTAAAGATAAATCCAGATTGCACATATTTTGCTCAGGAGCTGGAACACTTTGTCCAGTTGTTGTTTCAAATTCATTCAATGAGGAATGACTGAATGAATGAGAAACATCATCATTTGTTGGCTGTGAAGCAGCATTAACAGTTGCCTGTTCCTTGAGGATGCTACTTCCATCAGCTTGGTGTTGTGCAGGGTCCCCTGATGAGCTTTGAGGATCAAAAGGTGATTCACCGGTTGAAGCTCCACTATCCCTTGAGATAGATAAACTGTCAGATCTACCAATGGTGGAAGCTTGATTTATTGTAACTCTTAGAGAAGTTGGAATAGGTTTGGGTAACTCAAACAATTGGGTATGTTCAGAATTTCCTTGAGTACCTGTTCTAGATGAAACATTCTCACAAGATGGTTTAGAATAGTTTGGAAACAATTCTTAATCAAAATTATGATCAGGTCCATTCCCCCTAACACAAGGAGTGTGCTCATTTACATCAATGTTGGATGATTTCTCAAATTGTTGATTTTTAATGTTGTAAACTTTATGAGCTTTAGAGCTAGAAGAGTATCCAACAAAGATAGCATCATTCGACATTTTAGAAAATTTTGCCAAATTGTCTTTTGTGTTAAGTATGGTACACCTGCAGCCAAAGGACCTTAGAAAGTCAATGAACAGTGGCCTCTTGTTCCATAGCTCATAAGGGGTTTTTCCATGTGGCTTAACTACAAGAACTCTGTTATGCACATAGCAGGCAGTGTTGACTGCATCTGCCCAGAATGTTAGAGGTAGTTTGGAATCAACTAACATAGTTCGAGCAACCTCAATAAGTGTCTTGTTCCTCCTCTCAACAACACCATTTTGTTAAGGAGTTCTGAGAGCACTATATTGTGTAGCAATCCCTTTTGAGTTATAGAATGAGTCAAGAACAAAGTTCTTAAACTCAGTCCCTTGATCACTTCTAATTATTTTAACCTTGTGATCAATTTGATTTTCTATTTTAACAATAAAAGATTTTAGTGTTTCAGTAGTTTCATCTTTAGATCTTAAAAAGAATACCCATGTAAATCTTGTAAAATCATCAACAATCACAAGGCAGTATGATTTCTTTCCAATGCTCATTATACTTGTGGGACCAAATAGATCCATGTACAATAAGTATAATGGAGTGGTGATTGGGTTAACAAATTCGGATTTATGAGATACCCTATGTTGCTTCCCTTTCAGGCATGTAACACAGTTGTCTTTGTAGAAAAATTCCTTTTAGGCAAACCATGTACCAGGTTATTTTTAGCCAATTTATTCATTGTCTTAAAATTTACATGACACATTCGTTTATGCCATAGTGTTGACTCATCACCTTTAGCTTTGGAAAAAAGCATGATACTTCACCCATTGGGGAAGCATTTTTTATATCTAACTTGTACATATCCCCTTTCCTGGTTTAAGGATAATGCACTCATGTTCTCTGAAAAGCATTTGATGCTTTTGATCATAAAACTGAGAAACACTTAACACATTGTGTTCGAGCTGTTTGACAAAGTGAACTTTGTCAACTTTTAACTTTCCATTGGATATACTTCCTTTGCCAAAATATATCCTTCGGCCTCACCTCCAAACTGGACAGGACCACAGGCAACTGTTGAAATTGTTGAAGGAGAGATTTGTTCCTTATCATGTGCCTGGAGCATCCACTGTCCACAATCCTAATATTGTTATTCTTGTCATATGGATGTCCCTACACACAAGACGAGAAGATTAGTTTTGATTGGAAACCTAAGCCTTGTTGGTCTTGGGTTCTTCCAATGATGGTGACATAATTGAACCAAAAGTTAAGCATGGGGGTTCAATGGATGTCTTTGAAAAAGAGGTTTGAGATGCAACATCTTTCTTGATCTTCCAATCCATCCTTTGGTTGATCAAAGAGGATGAACCTTTTGAGACTTTTGCAGCATGGCATTCTTCCGAAGCCTCTTTCTTTACGGAAGAAGCCATCACCACCTTTTCTTCCGAAGTAGTCTTCTTCTGTGATGGTTTCAAGGGAATTCTTTTGTTCTTTGATTCTTAACTGCTTTGGCTTCCGAAGCTATTTTCCCTTCAGAAGAAGAATTTTCTTCTGAAAGCAACCTTGCTTCGGAAACCAACTTTCCCTTTTTCATCACTTGGACCATTTGATAAGGTCCAAATGAGAAACCTTTCCTGACTCCTTCTCTTTTAACATTATTTGCATAATGTGTGCTAGTAGGATTGTAATAACAATCTTTGGCCATGTGGTTTTGCAGACCACACATTACATGTAATGTTAGTCTTTTGGGAGTTAGGAGATTGTTATTTCTTGTTTTTTTCCTCTTCATCAACAACCTTTCCCTTTAACTTCTAATCCTTTGGTAGGACAGGAATGTTGGTACTACACTCCTTTCCTGAATCAGAGTTAGCTACCACGTGGAATCCAGCTGAGCAATCATCAGTTTGGACTCAGCAACTTTCTTGGCAGTTCTTCTTGCTGCTTTATCTCTGCTTCTTCTGGCTTTGGTGGTTAGGATTTGATCATCACTGGGAGAAGTGGGTTGATTTACCTGTTCCTTCTCTGTGGTGGCCTCTATTATTGCATAATTCTTCTACTTAAGTGAAGATGGTTTAGCAGATGGGACCTCTTTCTCTTCAGTACCATATATTGGTTGTCTTATAGACTCATAAGAATATGGTGGAGTGATTTCATTGGTCCCCAACCCTTTTTTTATAACAAATTTTAGAGTGGGAGGATGATACCATAATAGATTAGAAATTTTAGTTAGAAGTAGCATACTTCCTGGCTTGAGCCTCAGTGGTGACAAGCTGGGCTTGAGCCTCAGACAATTTGGATATTAAATGCTTTATTTGAGTCTTATAATTTGTGTGTTCATGTTTTAATAAGGACACAGTTTTCTCTAACTCTTCAAAATTTCTTTGGTAGTCAGATTCAGCCCTTTTAAAATCAGATTTCAAAACATTTAAAGACTCAATATCATATTTAATTTCCATATTGTAGTTCTGATACAGTTTAACCTTAACAATACATGCAGGAGTACACGGATGTTCATATACCTTATTGTCATCTGTTCCTGCCATGAGTGCATGAGCAGGAGTCACATCCTGCACCATAAAGCTCCAGTCAACTTCTTAAGCCATTGTAGTTGTCTCAGTTGACTTTCTAGAGGGCTTTGATGTAGAGGGATGTGTGGAGGCCTATGGCGTTCCCGAATTTGATTTGGGAGCCTTGCATTCCCTTGCAAAATGACCAAGTTGGTTATAGTTGTAACATTTTGTCTTGATTTTTTGAAACCCAAATTTGTTGTTGGTTGGGTTCTAGGGAAACTGCCTTCTAGTTCTCTTGAAGAACTTCTTTGCTCTGTAGGTTAATGGAGCCATTTTTTGTCAATGTCCACATATTCTACATCATCCGGACTGAAGCACTCTAGATCATCAAAGCAGTACTGAAAATCACTAGAGTGTCTATTTCCTAAAACAAAGGCATAGTTGTCCTTAAAGGGACCATGCTGAGCCTGTTGAGACCTAGGAGTTTCAAGAAATGTAATGTATGGTTCTGATGAGCAGGATGGTTGTTGTGTGTATGTCAGGTACTATTGTGGTTGTGATGGTCCTGAGCCTTCAGCAACCATCAAGGCGTTGCTAGCAGGAAGACTCAGGGGTCTGCTTTTCTGATGGCCTCTCTTACTCTCCATCTTCAAACTCTTACTCTCCATCTTCAAACAGTATCCATCAAGGATGCCATAGAGTTCGGTCATAGTGAGGGTGTTCATATTTTCGGTCCTCTTGATAGAGACATAGTAGAACGTCCACTCATTAGGAAGAGCACTCATGTACTTTCTTGTGAGGTCTCTAAGTTCAGGAGTGATTCCCACAAACTAAAAGGAAGAAATGAGATCCATGTACCTGAAGTATTGCTGGTTGAGACTCTCTCTAGTAATGTAGGTAAAGTTCTCAAACTGCTGCTTTAGTGAGTCCTTCTTAGAGTCATTTGAGCTAGAGTACATTTGAGCAAGTGCATCAAACATTTCTTTGGCTGACTTGCAATGCTCAAACCCTACCATGATGGAGTTGGGTATTGCAGTCATAAGAATAGTCACTGCATTGCTGTCAATATCCATCTTATTTCAGTCCTCATTAGAGTAGTCTTGAACAGCCTTTTCTATCATTGCCCTATTTCCACCAGGTGCAGCCACCTTGGGTATATATGGGCCATTGACAATGGATGTCCACATTTTGTTGTCTTGATACCCGATGAAGCCTTCCATGCGTGTGCTCCATGACTTGAAGTTTTCAGGGGTAATGATGGGAGCTTTGGTCATGGTTCTTATCTCTACTTCGGACTTGTTGATGGCCATTTTTGAGTAAGTTGTAAGGAGGAGTGAAAAACAGGTTGATTTGGATAGTAAGAGCTCACAATCATGAGACACCATACTTATGTCCACTGGTTCATAGTAGTGTCTTCCGAAGGGTAGTTGGCTTCGGAAGAACAAGTTCTTCCGAAGCCACTTATGCTTCTGAAGACGCTACTTCTTCGAAGGCTTAAGGACTTCTTCTTTTCTTCATACTTCGGAAGTTTTCTTCTGATATTTTCTTCTCAGAATAGATCTTTAGAAGTGAACACTTTGACTTCAGAAGTAGAGTTTGTCTTTGGAAGTTGATCTTGCACTTTGTCTTCGGAAGAACTCTATTTCCTTCGGAAGTTCCACACTTAGCTTCGGAACTCTTTTATTAGATACACCAAAATAGTCTAGGTGATTTGGTTTTGATTGCACCAGCCTTCTTTTTAATCCAACAACAACTGATCAACCTTCTTCTTGATGTTGGGATGATTTGAACATGAACCAGAACTCTTGGTACTAGAGTTCTAGTTGATGTCTTCCGTCTTAACCACTTCAAACCCTGTAGAGCTAAAGACTTGTTTCTGCTTAGAGTCAACAGTGGCCTTGATCTCTTGAGCCTTCTTTGCTTTTCTCTTGCTCTTTCTGATCAAGTTCTTTCTCATAGACTTGGTCATCATAGGCTTTTTACACTTCTCAAAAGGATAGTGACCTTTCTTAGAATCCTCTTGTTCACTCTTCTCAAAGACATTTTCCATTATCACTTCTTTATCCTCTTCAGTCAAGGGGTCTATGAGATGAAGCTCATCTTCATAAGTTCCACACCTAGGAGATCTTATAGACAAAATTATGTGTGGAGGAGCTATCTCACTAGATCCCAGTCCCTGCTTATTCTGATAACAAAATTTTGCATGCAAGGATGAGGATATAATGTTCTTGAAGGTCTTTTTTTCAAGAACACATTTTTCTACCCTGGCTTTGCTGATCACAAGCTCAGCCTGGCATTTAGTCAACTTGGTTATTAGATCTTTGATCTGAGTCTTGTAGTTGGTGTGTTCATGTTTAAGAAGTAAAATGGTTTTCTCTAAGTCCTCTATCTTTAACTTATAGTCATTTTCTGAACTTTTGAATTTAGATTTTAAGATATTTAAGGACTCAAGATCAAATCTCATCTCTAAGTTATAGGACCTGTATTTATTATCTTTAGTAATAAATTTAGGTGTACAAAGATGTTCCAATACCTTTGCTTCGTCATGGTCCATTTGTCCTTGGTGCCTTGCACTCCTTTGCAAAATGGCCCATTTGGTTACAGTTATAACACTTGACTTTGCTTTTATCCAGCCCAAACTTTCCAATGGCTGTATTGCTAGGAAACTTCCTTCCTGTCCTCTTGTAGAACTTATTGGCTCTGTGAGTGAGAAGAGCCATCTGCTAGAATATTTCCATGTACTCCAAGTCATCTGGATGGATATAGTCCAAGTGTTCAAGGGTGAATAAAAAGTTGTCTGAGCTTTCATCAAAAGACACAAAGGCATGTGAAGAACTTATCTCTTGGAATGGGCTTCCTTAAGTGTAGCTTTTCAGTCACATGCACGGCTGAACTCATTTGATTGATTGAGTTACCAGACGAACCATGCATGTTCATTCTTCATCTGGTATCCACTGAGAATACCATTAAAATCAGTCGAAATAAGAGTCTTAAGGTTCTCAGTCCTCTTGATAATAACACAATAATGTATCCATTGCCTAGGAAGAGAGGACATGAACTTTCTTACAATGTCCCTATTTTCAAGAGTCACTCCAACATCCACTAGAGTGTCCGTAATCTCAACATACCTGAAGTATTGTTGAGTCATGGTTTCACCTGCTTTAAAGGTGAAATTTTAAAACTGCTGCTTCAGGAGATCCTTTTTGTTCTCTTTGGCTTCAGTAGAACACTCATACATTAGTTTCAACGCAGCCCACAACTATTTAGCTATTTTGCTTATCTTTAAACCTCTTTATACATAGTTACGAAGAGCAGTCTAAAGGGTTGTCATGGCTTTCTAATCAATTTTTACTCTCTTTCTATCTTCATCAAGTAGTCATCCACAACCTTTGGAATCATACCACCTCCAGCAGCAGCTGAAGAGGTGCTTGGTATCTAAGGTCCTGAGACAATAGATTCCCACATCCTGGAGTCTTGAGACTTGATGAAACCTTCCATTCTTTGGCACCAAGTATCAAAGTCTTTTAGAGTGATCAGTGGGGACTTTGTCGTGGTACTAGTTTCCATGTCAGCTTTAGTGATAGCTGCCATTTGAGATGTTAAGTATTTTGTGTGTGTGAGGGATCTTAAGATGGTGAGATCTTACTATCAAGAGCCTAGAATGCTCTGATACCAATTGTAGGACCGTTTGAGGGGTTTGGTCACTTACAACACAACACACAATTAGGAGAGATTGATTTAGAACACTTAAAAGATCAAATGAAGAATTAGAAACCAGTTACAATGATACTAAGAAACACAAGTAATTAAGAGACAGAATAAGAACAAAAAACACAAGTGTTTGGTTTTCAAGAATATTGTATATTGTTGTCTAGTTCCTTATAATTGTTACAAAGCATCAAGAAAGATACAAAGGATCAAAGATAATTTATACTACATCCTACAGCTGGCCATACTTTGAAGGCCAGCTGCATACATGATCTAGACAACCAAAATCAATGTAGAGTCAAAAGGCAGATTGATACTTTATACTACATCCTACAGATTGCCTTTTGACTAGTGACTACGATATGCCACAGCTCACATACTAATATGTTACAAAAAGGATAAAAGTACATAAAGTAGAAAGAAACAG
Organism: Flaveria bidentis; assembly: GCA_018326385.1. NCBI lineage: Eukaryota > Viridiplantae > Streptophyta > Magnoliopsida > Asterales > Asteraceae > Flaveria > Flaveria bidentis. The sequence goes on along the minus strand of BJCM01219392.1, from coordinate 2,950 downwards.
ACTCAAGACCTCAATGTATAGTTTACCAAAAGCATGGACCTTTTCACCAACTTGTGAATGTTGGTGAGTCAAACAGAGTTGCAGCGGAAAGGTGGTCCAACTTTATGGTAAAAGGTACATCAGATAAAGCATGTACTCAAAATTATTTGGAAGAATCTTTCTTCGGAAGACTTTGTCTCTAAAGCTTCGGAAGACTTCATATTTAGCTTCGGAAGATATTGATCTTGGCTTCGGAAGATTTCACACTAAGAATGTTTTCTAATACAGAATGTAAGACTTTCGAAGCATTCTACTTCAACACTTTGTGTATGCATGCAGGACAGACTATTTGGATGTTTTGGGTTGCATCAGCCCCATATAAAACTTTACATTTATGAACATACCTTTTTAGCTTTGTCCATAACTCCTTCCTATGGTGTTCTATTCCATTAGTATTGTCTGGTTCTTCGTTCCTAGGTGGTACACCTCCGAAGTTAAGGTTCTGTTGGAGTTGAGCACCTAATGTAGGTATTGCAGCTTCCAATTATTGAGTTACTATTTAAGAAATTCTTTCATTCTCATTTGTAGTGGTATTCACTGGTGGAGTTTCTTCTCCTAATCTTGTTCTTAGTGATCCATTTCAAATCCATCTGTGAAGATGTATTGCATGCTTTTACTTTTTAAATTTTTTTATTATTTTTATGTGTGTTATCATATTATTATTATGTTTGACTGGAATTCGTTTGATTGGAATTCGTCTGATATTTATGAAAATTGTTTTAATGTATCTAGAATTAATATTAAAAATCATACTTTTATTTCATGGTTGACTTTGACACCTTTAGACAAAATGATTTTTTTTTAATTAAAAAAAAACAATCTTGTTAGTAGTGTATTTTGCAATGACAATAAACAAGAGCAAATGACAATTGCTATCCAAAGTTTTTGTTTTTAATATTTGATAATGATATAAAAATCACCAACAAAATATCAAATGTTGTATACAAATAAAATTATAAATGTTTATGAATTTGAAATATTGTTTTTTATGTTTAATTTAATTTGTTTATTACTTAAAGTTCTTATTTATTAGTTTATTTAATTCCATATTATACACTATTTAGACGTTTAAATATTAATATAGAAACCTACTAACATTAGATGTAACTAATGTTAAAAATTATAAATAAAAGTCGATATACAAAGTATTATAAACAACGTTATAACTTACAAATCTTTTTAAATAATAACAATATTTTTGGATTGAACCCATGTGTTACACGGGTCTTTAGGCTAGTTTATAGATATAGTAATTTATCAGTTAATTTGTAATATGATAGTCATACATGGATTAACTATCTTCTATTTACTTGTATATAAATTTGTATGTGTTTATGCTTTTACTATTTTAATATATTTACATTTTTAAGTTTGTCACCAATTTCTTATAAGATTGATGTCTATTTATACATATGTAAATTTTAATGTTAATAACGTATTTACATAATTCTTTACACAAACAATCATCTTTAAAAAAATCATCTATTTTACATTTGGGTAAATCTTCATACAACACATTATTTATTTATTTATAATGATCATCTATTACATATGTGTAAATATTCAAGCATAATAAACCATCATAGTAATACGACGACACTTTTGGAGTCATCTTGTAGACCTTGGACCTCCTGAAGATGACGTAGAAAGATCAAAAGAGAGATATTACGGATAGGGTGATAGACCAATTGTGAAAAGAGTGAGGGGTTGAATTTTATTATATTTATTTATTTTATTAATCACTATCATAAGGTCATTTTACAAAAAGTAACAAAAAATCTAACCTCATTGATAGAAATGACATAAAGTGTTATAAACTCTTACACAAATGACCACTAATGTAATTAGTAATTAATGATTGTTATAAACAGAGAATGCCAATGAGTAGATACATAAAGAACAAAAAAATCAATTATAATAATTTAGAGATACCACCTAGTTTTAACGATTTATTTCCACCTTCGACTTGTTCCTTCTATTGAAATGACCGACTAATAGTGTTGGACTCATAATATAAAAACAAACCGACAAATATAACTATTGAAAAGCCCTAACGTTTTGTACGTATCTAAATAATAAATCGACAATAGTTGCGTGGTGATCTCTTTTTCTTGCTTTTTCTTGGCGTGTGCGAATGTATTTCTAGATATTGTTTGAATTTTGTACTTGAAAACTCCAAAGTCCAACCGAATTCTATCTTCATCATTACATTCTACACACCCCACAAGGTAAAACTTAATTATGAAGTGTGAGATGCAATGAAAATCTATAAATATAATCTATAAATTTCAAACTTTTAAAAATATAAAACATAAACTAGCAATCGATGCCCGTGCTACATGGTGGAGACATGAGGGTTATATGCGTAGCTTGTGAATGTAATTATAGTTAGTCACGTTATATGTTCGTACAACTATATTTAGTAAACCCGTGTATTACACGAGTTGAATAAATAAAATAATAATAAAATAAAAATTAGTAATTATAAAATGATATTGTAATAAATAATAAAACAGTAATATCAACTTTTTAAAAATTATGATGTGTGAGATACAATGGAAAACTATAAATATAATTTATAAATTTCAAACTTTTAAAAATATAAAACATAAACTAGCAATCGATGTCCGTGCTACATGGTGGAGACATGAGGGTTTAATGTGTAGCTTGTGAATGTAATTATAGTTAGTCACGTTATATATTCGTACAATTACATTTAGTAAATATGTATAATACACGAGTTGAATAAATAAAATAATAATACAATAAAAATTAATAATTATAAAATGATATTGTAATATATAATAAAACAGTAATATCAAATTTTTAAATTTTTTGTTTTAAAATGTTTTCAAAAAGATAAACATTTTGTTCTAAAACAAACATTAACAAAATGTCATTTTAAAATTTT
>BJCM01219387.1:0-14097 GCA_018326385.1 Flaveria bidentis | reverse complement strand
CAAAAAATTGCAGCCTGTGCTAAGCACTATTCAGGTGATGGAGGAACTCACCTAGGAACAGATGAAGGCAACACAATATTAGACAGTACAAATTTTTTCAGGATACACATGCCAGCATACAATGATTCAGTCATCAAGGGCGTGGCTACTATTATGACCTCATATTCTAGTTGGAACGGGGTTAAAATGCATGCTAACCGTGATCTTGTTACAGATTACCTCAAAAACAAACTCAAATTCAAAGTATATTCTATTCAGTTGAATTCAGGCCTATTTGGCAAAAATGTTAAAAAAAACCTGAACAATTAAGATGAGTTTTGAAACTTTTTAATTTCAGGGATTTGTGATATCAGATTGGCAGGGCATTGACAAGATCACCAATCCTCCACATGCTAATTACACATACTCCATATTAGCTGGAATTAATGCTGGCATTGACATGGTTCATTTTCTTTCATCTTTTCTTATGTATGGTAATATTTGTACTTAAAAGTGACCCATCTGACCCAATGCATCAAGAAGTAAAAAAGAAAAATGGGTCAAATGGGTTGAACACATTGAAGGGGTCGAAACTCGCCAAAAGTGTGTTTTTAATCAATAAAACCTCCAAAACCATTCTATTCAGAAGTTATAGTTATATTGAAACAATGTGGATTTTGTAACCATATTGCACACTTACTGTTCATCAAAATACTCAAAATTTTGGAGAAATAGTGTTTCAGGTAATCCTAAGTATCCGACCTGATTCGTTTTGACCCGTTTCCCAGCCATTTGGAACCACCCATTTTGTCGCCTCTCACTGGACTTTACAGTTCATAGTCACCTATTGCATTGATGAATACTGCAGTTCATGATTCCATTCAATTACACGGAGTTTATTAATGGTTTGATTTACCTGGCCAAAAATAAGTTTGTACCCATGAACCGAATAGACGATGCGGTTGAGAGGATTTTGAGGGTAAAGTTTACAATGGGTCTGTTTGAAAACTCATTGGCTGATTACAGCATGACCAAGTACTTGGGATGTCAGGTAAGTCAAAATTTCTCATGTTAGACCACGATTAAGATTCAAGAACCCTAATTTGATTCACTTTATTAACTCCAAAATAAAACAGAAGCATAGAGACCTAGCAAGGGAAGCAGTGAGGAAAACACTTGTGTTATTAAAGAATGGTAAATGTTCAATGAAGACATTGTTACCTCTTCCTAAGAAGACATCAAAGATATTAGTTGCAGGATCACATGCTAATAATATCGGTTATCAATGTGGCGGGTGGACAATTGAATGGCAAGGAGTTTCAGGAAATGTTACTGCTGGTATGGAAATTAATATCACAATTTAAGGTTTCAACCGATATATTTGAAAACGGGTTGGTCTGGTTCTAATTTTATGGATATCACGTCGAATGGGTAAATAGAAGCGGGTCAGATGGGTCAAATAGGTTATATGGTTCAAAAGTTGTCCAAATTGCACTCAAATGCTTAAAACCTACTAAAACCTCTGATTTAATAAAAAAAATCATTTAAGGGCAGATTCCATAAAGGTAACTTCTGTGAATAGGGAAAACAATAAGCTGAAAAGAGTAAGAAAGGACTTGATTTTTGTAGTTATATTTTATACATATTCACCTGTAAACTTACAGAAAAGGTTGTCGACTAACCCACTTTAACCCAAATTTGAAAACGGCCTGTTTGGAACTAATCCATTTTGACCCACCACCCAACCCTCCTGACCGACCCAACCACCCATTTCACCACCTCTACTTTACTTTTAAAGTAATACCTTATAATTACTGACTTAACAGGTACGACAATCCTCTCTGCTGTGGAAAAAACAGTCGATCCAAACACTCAAGTAATCTACAATGAGAATCCCAGCCAAGATTTCCTAAAGTCAAATCATTTTGAATTCGCCATAATCGTGGTAGGAGAGCCACCATATGCAGAGAACTTTGGAGACGGTCCAAATCTTACAATTCCAGAGCCGGGCCCCAGCACCATCAAAAACGTATGTGGCTCGGTAAAATGTGTGGTGATCCTAATCAGTGGGCGACCTGTGGTAGTGCAGCCATTTATTGACACCATAGATGCACTTGTAGCTGCTTGGCTTCCTGGAACAGAAGGCCAAGGTATCACAGATGTTTTGTTTGGTGATTACAGTTTCACTGGAAAGCTGGCCCATACTTGGTTTAAATCAGTTGACCAGCTACCCATGAATGTTGGAGACTCACATTATGACCCATTATACCCATTTGGGTTTGGACTAACAACTGAACCAGCAGCCATGATCACACCAGTATAATATATAACTATAACTTATAAAACAACGTAAGCACCTTCGCTAATAAAGTGTTTGTAATGCATTCACATATTCTTTAGGAGACTCAATAAGGGATGAAACATAACTGAAATCAATCCACTTATACATAAAGCTAGTCTAACCAGCCACCCTTAGTTTATCATTATTATATTTAGCCTGTTGAGCCCCTGGCAACCTGTAATCATATCTACCAATCCCAACAAAGTTTAATTTTCTAATGAACTTCGTAGTTGTATGCACCCTAACTAAACTATAATCATGTTATTTATCGTGATCTAAAAGCTAGGCAACACATGATAGTGCGTTTGCTAGTTCTGTATCAATTCACTGCTAATTAGATTTTTAACCATAATCATTTTATTTATCATGATGAAAAAGTTTTACACAAACTACAACATGTATATATCCTGTCAACCATGCACACAAAACATGAATGGTAAGGTTGGAAACATAGAACTACCGAGTACATGAAGAGGCTTCATGCCACTTCGGCTGCAGCTGCATTGGTCTCATTGACTTCCTTAACAGGACCATGGCTTTCCTCCTTCTCCTTTATCAACCTCATTATTTCCACTTTTTTCTCCAGTAAAGCTTCAATTTTAGTGTTCAGTTTCTCTAATTTCAGTTTTAGCTTGTCAAGATCCTTGTATTTCACATCAAGTTTCTTTTTATCCCCCTTGTCTTTCTTCCCTTTGTCAGTTTTCTCCCCCTTCTTTACTTCTTTAGCATTTTCATCTATTTTAATCTCCCTTGATTCAACCTCAGTATCACTTGTTTTATCATCTTTGTGCTTTTTCTTGTCTTCTTTCTTCTCATCCTCTTTTTCATCTTTGTCTTTCTTATCCTTCTCTTTCTTATCTTTCTTCTTAGTTTTCTCTTCATCATCATCCTTTTCTTTCTTCTTTTTATCCTTTTTATTCTTATTTTCTTCATCATGTTCTTTATCATCAGATTTGTCACACTTGTCTTTCGTCTTCTTTTTCGACTCTTTATCTCCTTCCTCTGATTCTCCACCATCATCCTTCTTCTTTTCTTTCTTCTTCTTTTCTTTCATGTCATCATTTTCATCTTCCTCCTCTGACTCCTTTTTCTTTTTCTCTTTCTTTGATTTCTTTTCGTCATCCTTCTGTTTTAGCTTCTCTTTCTCAAGTGATTTGATTTTTAATTCGATCTCTTCTTCAACTTTCTCTTGTTTTTCTTCATCTGTCCCTTTGATCTTGCACTCTGTTTTCAGATGAATCTCTTCCTTCACAACATGCTCTGATTTCTGATCCATCTCAAACCAAACCTTATATCCAAACTATCTGCAGAAAGCAATGTAGAAGATTTCAAATCCATTATATACATATAAAACAGCATATGCAATAGACTACATATCAAACAGTTGTAATCAAAACCATCAAGTTCACCAAATTCACCAGCAAATTAGCAATGCTATTGTTCATTGCAATTAGAAGGATTTCAAACTAAACTTTCCAGTCTAAATTTTCTTTAGTAATATCATGAAACAATATAACAATACAATCTAGTTTTCTAACCTAGAATAGTAGAATTCCTTGAGAACCATATCTAATAATATAAAAATACAGATCAGAGCAAAAACAAGGCTTGTGGGCTACAAATTTACTTATAAATTAAATTGTTGAACATGCCATATAGAGTTCTTGTTTTCTCTCTTAGATTCCTTTTATAAGCTACATTGAGAAGTATATCTATATAAAGGTTTGTACGTCATGTGACCTACTAGAAATTACTATTACTATTAAAATGTATGGTTGTTGAATATTGTAGTATTAGTTTTGACAAACTGAATTTTAAAAATCCAATCTATGACCGACTTGCAGATAATAATCCGAACTGACATTTGACCGTTGACACTCCAACTTTCACTTTTGTTACAAAGAGCAATTCTAATAACATAAGCTTTTGTAAATTTACACTTGATTTCACTTGTTAAAACTATATAGAGGTATATAGAGTATATATGTGTACAATTAAGGATACAAGATCAAAAATATTGAAGATCTGTTGCTTCTAAACTTCAGAATGAAAAAGATCTCAACTTTCTGAGAAAGTTTGGTTGGTTAAAACTTCATAACAATGACTTTTGAAAGCAACCCAACATAAAAGAAAATATTTATTTCTCACTTTCAAACAATAAAAACACTAGATTTCCTACCTAAATAACTTGGAATCCAATTTATCAACAAAAGATGGTAATATAGATGTACAGAAATCTGATTTTTCACATGACATGAGACAAAAAAAAAAACAACCCACGTAACAAGCATTTCATCAAACAGTTGGCGGTCAACATAAAAATTGTATATTGTATATAATAATAATAATAATATCATCTAGAGAAGACCATAATGGCAGAATCAAAGTATTACCAAATAAACAAGTAACATACTAACAATCAACATCAAGAATCAATGAAATAAACAAATATAAGAGAAACCCATCTCAAAAATCCCCAAAAACATGATATTTAATCGAACTTACCCAAAGGAAACAGTCGATTGAGGCTTCTACCGCTTATACTATATATGAATTCGATTGAGAACAATAGGGTGTTGGATTGTGCCTATTTATATAAGCAGTTGTGTTTTGTATTCAACTGTTTGATCGTTGGCAGATACGGAATTAACACGGGGTTTTGGTTTAGATTGAGAGTTGAGAATTGATGCGATAACGTGTCGGTGAGTGGGGTCTACTTTCTAGAGTATGCTTGTTTGTTAAGGAATTCTCATTTTTGTTCTAGAATTCAATATCTTAACCATAGTCCATGTGTCATGATCATGTGACAACTTTATGTCACATAAAACTTATGTAGATTATTATTTTTTTACCGAAAATTTTATTAATAAAGATGAGTAAGAAGCTAGAATCATAAGAAAATTTTTGAAAAAGTAAAAACAATACAACCATTTAAGTCTCAACAACCTTCTTACTCGTCTTATTTCTTACCGACAACTCGGCAAGGGCATTTATGTTACCAACAATTCTTTATAAGCGAGGTCCTTTATTGATTAAAAATAATGTCATTTCTAGTTTTTCAAATACATTAACAAGACGTAAGAATTGTACTGTGTTCATCTTATAGCGGTAGGGGTGAGGTGAGTTAGAGGAAGTGATTTGATTTTTTTTAATTGTTTAAAGTATTTTATTGATTATTTTAAACAAATATTATTATTTTTTATATCCATTACTTATTATTGGAAATGTTAATTCAAGCACGTCTCAGAAACACTTTCAAGAACAAAATAATTCTTTTAAAGCGTCTCTACTTTTGTTAAAATATTTATTGGAATGCTCGGAAGAAAATTATAATAAGCAAGACTGTGTATTTACATTTTCTAAAGATCAGTAAACGCGGGTTATTTAAAAATAAATTCAAAAAGAGTTTACTTGTGAATTTTTGAAAAAATGAAACACACATTGTCATTTTTATTGGATTACAAGCTAAATCAATTTGGGATGTTTTGGCCCAACGCTTAGAGTTGCACTCACTATGAGTCTAGGGCATGTTTGAGAAAAATATTTTTTTTATTTTTTGATTTTTTGAAGGGGTAAAAAAATTAAAATATTCCTTCAAAAGAGTTAAAATTCTAACTTTAACTCTTTTGAAGGGGTATTTTGATCTTTTTACCCCTACAAAAAGTTAAAAAATAAATAAGTTGCCTTATCTAAACATGAATTAAGGATAGATAAACTCAAATATTTCTCGTTTGAGATTATTAAATTCAAATTCAACTCATGACAGCTCAGTGCTAACTCATGACAACTCAACATGTCTTAAAATTAGACAAAAAATCCGCTACCCAAAGTGCTTGTTGAAAAAAACACAACTAAACCCAAAATTCTTGTTGACAAAGAAACAACTTGAACTTGATGACTTCATCAATGGTAGTTCAAATCCGCCACCCAAAGTTCTTGTTCACAAAAACAACTAAACCCAATCCCGACTTCATCCTATGGCATCGCCAAGACCAAATAGTCTTTAGCGCCTTGCTTGGAAGATGTTCCGATTCAATACAACCCATTATCGCATCTGCAGTCACAACAAAAAATGCCTGGAACAGGTTAACCACAAGCTATGCGAGCACCTCGCATTCCTGAATCGATCATATCCCTCAAGTCTAAATTAGCCAAAAATCCCAAAGGAACTAGAATCGTGACCAAGTTCTTAAACGAAATGTGATCCATTGCAGATGAACTAGCATTGTTTCAAAGCCCCATAGATGATGAAGACTTGTTGGTACATATTCTTAGCCAACTTGGAGACGACAACGATCCAATTACTGTAGTCATAAAAGGTCCGGAAAAACCCAATAACTTATCCTGAACTATCGACAAACTTGGCGACAACCTCTAACAAACTAAATTTTAAACAACGGCAAGTTTTAATAATAAATAAGTATGTATTTTAAATTTACTTTTTTAATTTAATTTAGAAATCTCTTTTTCCAATTAAAAGTTTAACATGCGTAATAAATTTATTTCTTTGATTAATTAAGCCCATTAGTATAAACTTTTGGAGCCGTAAATGTAAAACTCTATTTTCAAAGTATATGTGTTATCTTCACTAGACCCATTTATATGTTTTCAAGACGACACCTCACCCAACCACCTCAAAAAGAAATTTATATTTAGGAAAACCCCTAACTCAACCTAAAACAGCATTTTACTCTACGCGAGATTTAAACCAAAACATTCTCGTTTTCAAATGTTTTGTATACGTTACCTTAACCATTCAAGGTAAGAATCATTAGTAGTTTGTTAAATACATATTAGTAAATCTTAAACACATGTGGGTTGTGTGTATGCGATATATTAATTAAAATGAAAAGGAAATAGCCTTTTTTTGTAAATTTTCCACAACTGATGAATTTATTTTGCTAAATAGCAAGACTTTTAGATCAGAGTAATATAATGATTGAATAGTACTATATTTTTAGTATAATATTATATATATATATTGGTTTTCTTTATGTGATAAAACAATATTATATAACTTTGAAGGCTTATAAGTGACTCAAATAGATTAAAAAATGCTTGTTTTTATTGTGTATTTTTTTAATAATATCATATGAAAAAGTTATGTGTTTAAAAAACTAAGGAAATTTAAAAAAATTAACAATTGTAGGTTATTTTCAATTTTATCCTTCCAGCCATATTTTCTTGCGTGATTATTCCTTCTTAAATCTAAATCATCCATCTCTTAGATCAATGATCTTCGACTCTTCGTTACTTCATACACTTCGTACTAAAACAACGCTTTGTATAGTAAACTTTTTTCATAAAATATAAACACCTATAAACTTAAATAGTAAAATCAATCTGAGATCAAATCGTTATTAAGACTTTTGCCTTAGTTCATTGTAATTCGTCAAGGTTTAGTTTTGATTTACAATTGTCAAAAGTTTTAGTAATCGTTTAACAAGTCAAATCAACAATTAACGCCACTATCAAATTTACTTGAGACAGTTTTATAAAATTTATTTTTAAAATTAAGTAACGTGAAGCTTAAGACCCTTTAATTTGGGAAATGTTCAAATACAAAGTATTTTAAAACTAAAAATTGTAAGAAGGATTAAGATATTGACACGTGTCTTTTTTATCACAATTAGGTTTGGGGTAAAATTGGTAATGTTTCTCCTTTTCAAGTTTCTCATTTTTTTAAACATTCATAACTTTTACATAAGGTTTTTTTTAATTACACCATAAAAACGAGTATTTTTTAATCTTTAAAATGTGTATAGTGTTGATATAAAAACAAAAGTTTTTAAACTCATTTGTAATTTCGTTAGATTATCGTGTAATCTTCGAATTGATGAAGATTAAACAACTATCGAATGATACATACGAAAAGAACTTGAATAAATAAAATGTTTACATTTCTTATTATCGTGTAATTGTGTTTTTCAAAATTTATCATTTTAAAAATAGAATGCATAACACAATGATCAATATTAGACACAATGGATAACACAATGATCAACACTAGACTTGATAATTAGCAATAGACATAATGAGTTGCTTTGACGAGAATTACAAAATGACATGATCAGGATTATATAATGAACTAAAAAAATAAAAAAATTACATTTTTAGCATTGTGTTATTTGAGAATCATAATTTTAAAAAACACAATGCATTACACAATAGTCAAAATTAGACACAATGGCTAACATAGTGACTAATGCTAGACTCGATAATTAGCAATAGAACAATAAGCTATATGACGGGAATTACACGATAACCTGATCAGGAATACACAATGAACTAGAAAAAATATAAAGAAAAATACATTTTTAACATTGTATTATTTGAATATTACCATTTTAAAAAACAAAATGGTTTAAATTAGACACAATAGTTAACACAATGACTAACACTAGATTCGATGATTCGCAATAGATATAATGAGTTGGTTGATGAGGATTACACAATGAGCTGAAAACGTAAAAAAATTACATTTTAACATTGTTTTATTTGAAAATCATCATTTTTTAAATAATGCATCAAAATGGTCAATATTAGCCATAATGATCTGATGTTACACAATAAGCTGACGAATATTACACAATAAGCTAACGAATATTACAAAATGACCTGAAATTTTGTGAAAAAGAAAGCTTCATTTTTATGCATCAAAACTGTAGGTGTTTTAAAGATCAAAAAACACTTATTTTTATGGTGTAATTTTTTTAATAACTAACATTTTATGTAAAAATTACGAGCGTTTAAAAAAGATGGAACTTGAAAATATGATTAAAATTTAAAATATCATTGATCTACCATTTAAAGTTTCAATTATTTATCGTAAGTTTATAACATCTTGTTCAAATATAAATGCTACCAATCAAAAGTATGATTACTATTACATTAACATAACATAAAATACACAATTAGTTCATCATAAACCACATAAGTTATATCAAATTAGGATGTTAATTAGGGTTTGTCTCGTAATGAGTTTGAATAAGAAGATAAGTAAGAAATCATCACTGAAATGAGACAATCAAACAAGTGATCCATAGTGGATGATATTTAGACAATCTCAAGCTTTAGTTAAGTGTTGAATGCACATCTTGAGCCTCCTATGCCTTCAAGTCTGGATTCTCAAGATAAATCAATAGAGCTTTGACCCTCTAAAATCTTCCTTAAATGTTGCAAATGAGCTGTTATTTATAGATTTTATAGAGTGTCGGGCATAACCCCGTGCTAGTACGATGTACACAAAAGTTGATCGGCTCGTACGTGAAGAGGTGGTCGGGCATGACCCTGTTCTTAATGGGGCACGACCCTGTGTTGGTGGTGGGGCACACCCCCATGCCTCATAGGCACCCCCGACGGCTTCTTTTCCGGGGACAATACTTTTGTCATGTTAGGCCGACGAACATGGAGGTGTGCTAATTTTAGCATGTGGGTGTGTTTCCGGCTAGGCATGGGAGCATGCCAAATCACGCACGACCTCATGCTTGGACTCTAAAGTTCATTTTTCTTCAATTTCTCCTTATTTATGCTCTTTTTGTTTATCCTAGTCTTTTTAAAGCCAAAAATACAATTCAATACTTTTATGTTTAATTTATCATTTTAAGTGAGAGTTTTGGAAATAACTGATGTGTTTTATATGTATAATGTAAAGCACATCAGCTATTTTTTGATTTTTTTTTGAAACCTGTGACATCCCGTATTTTCAAGTTAATATCCGTACGTTAATAAAATATAAAAAAATATTTAAATACATCATAAGACTTAATTTTATTATAATTAAGGTTATTTAAGGTCTAGCAAAGCCCCTTTGTGGTTGTGGATAAATTTTATAATTGGTAATTTTGAGAAATTACCAGGTCGCGTAGCGATAAAGCGTTTAACGAACGTTGGTGATAATTGAGTTAATTAAATTTGGTCAATAAATATTGATTTTTATAACTTAACGAATCTCAAGTGAAAATATTATTAGTAATGAATAATAATAATTAATATTATTTACTTTGATCGCGTAAAATTAAGACTTTTTAAATATTGTCGTGATGCAACGTACAGTCTGTTGCACACTGTGTTATATTGTGTATATTTTTATTCTTGACTTTTTGTTACTATTATTTAATTTTGTGATTTGGAAAGCCTCAAATCAATACTTTAATTTTATAGAAAATTTCCACGTAAAAACCCGAACGTTTAAGATTTTTACAAAAACACTTAACGAAACCGACACCCGCCTTACACCCGGTCGCATCTCACATAGAGATCCACCAGCCATTTTTAAGACTTAATTACATGATTAGACTAATCTAATCACACTTGGACATCCCTATAAAACCCACCTAACACTCTATCCTTTACACACACTTAGCATCAATTTCTCTCACTAAAACACTCACTTCTCTCCTCCTTCTCTCTAAACCCACGGCCACACACCATCACCATCTTCATCTTTATTTTTTTTCTTGTTTTCAAGCTTATTTCTAGCCTTGAACAACTGATTTCAAGGATCCGTTAGTGATTTGGTGCAAGAGATAGCATAAATCCAACTCCAAGGAAAAGAAATCATCTTAAATCTTGAAGTTGTTCATCATTTGGATAAGCTTTGATTCTTTAAAAATCTCATGCAACCTGACTTTTTGGATGATTGTTGCAAGCTTTGTTTACTAACAACTAGACTTTCTTGAAATCCAAGGTACGAACAATGGTTTTTAAACATGGAAAATGGGTTTAAAAAGAATATATATATATATATATATATATGTGTGTGTGTGTGTGTGTGTGTGTGTGTGTGTGTGTGAACCGTGAGAGTGTGTGTGTGAACCGTGAGAGTGTGTGTATGTGTGTGTTTGATGTTGAAAATCTTTGTTTATTTTGATGATTTCTCTTGCATGCAAGATGATCAAACTTTAATTTGTGGTTATGAACATCATAAGAAACCCATCTCCAAAAGAGATTATCAAAAATAATGAAAACAAGTTATACATATAGTCATGGATGATGTTCATGAACCCATCTTGCTCTTTGATTTTATAAGGGATTGAGATGATCCATGAATAATGGTGATCATGATCTGAAATCTTTTGATTTTAAGTAGGTTTTGTCGAATGAAAACTAAGAACACAAGATAAAATCAATAATTTGGACTATGTATGTATGTATAAAATCGTTTATATGTATGTATATATGATTTACATATTTGTTCTTCACTTGTATGTTTAGAGATGATTGAAATGATCCATGTATATGCTAATCATGATCTGGAGATTTTAAGGTTTTAATTCACATTTGATTTTAAGAAAAGATAAAAACAAATTACAAATCAATGATACTCAAATGTTGATAAGACATGACCACTAGTGAATCTTTCCATAAAATATAATTGAAAAGACAAGTATCCTTGTAAGATCTAGATAAATAACTTTAAAACATATTAAATATAGTTAAAAGTTAGTAACTTTACTGAAAATAAAAGTTTTAATGATTTGGTTAACCTTGTAAACATTTTACGATTAAAAACACGTTAAAAACGGTGTTTTCGGGTCTAAAACAAATAATTTCTCACAAGTCTGGTTTTGGACAGAAAATAATAAAGTGTTTGAAGTTAAAAACTTATGTTTTTAAGTATATAACAAAACCATAACAAGCAAGGTATTCGGTGATAACTTTATACGCACGAAAAAGCCGAAAACCGACAATTTCGGGTCAAAATTAATGGATTGATTTGGAACTGATTTTTAACAAAATATTTCAGAAGGTTTTTTGTATAAAAGATTCATATTTAAACATATAAAATGTTCATAAGATATATGTGGGCTTGATGTACGGTTTATGTGTGTAAATCATGTGGTTTCGGGTCAAAAATCATCGTGTACGGGTGAAAATTTAGGTCAAACATAATAGGTCATCTTTTTATAATATGTCACACCCCAACTTTGATGGCGGAAACGTCGAGATGTGAGAGTTAAGATCGTTCACAGCCACATAACGCTATTATTAAATCCAAATATATTAATCATAAGTTTTAATTGCAACGTTACAAGCATAAGTCTCAAACAAAGATAACATCATGTATAAAAGTTAAATGTGACAAATTCATTCATTTATATCTCTAGGTCCAATCCTAGATGTGATAAGCTTCAAAGAGTAGTAATCATACTTGAGCATTTCCTGAAACATGTTAAAAATAAAAGGTCAATAATAATGTTGGTGAGATTTCCATAGTTTTCAATACATAAGTATATAAAAGATGGCAATTCATGTTATGAAATTAGCGAACAAAGTAACTAGGGATGTAAGACAGAATGCACAATCAAATCTTGACAGTTTTACAAGTCTCAAACGTTTACAAGTATATACGATTAGCTAAGTGTACTTGGATTAACCAAGTAGGCTTGTCAGGCCCATAGATCTATGACGTCGTCAGGCTAGTAATACTTAATGATTGCACATATAATCGTCAATACATGGTAATTACAAAGATCAACTAATCGTGAATTGCCAATAGTTTACAAGAATCAAACGAATTTACAAGTGCAATGATTATAAAGTAACATGTTTCACCCCAAAGTGTGAAAATATAAAAAAGAGTATAGACTACTCACTTGATCAAATAAGTATATAAGAGGTGACAATAAAAATAATAAGTGATGTTCCAAAGTAAACATTCACGAGATACCTGTACATTTATGAATATTTACAAGGTTTAAGTTAAATGATATCTTTAACGATTTAATGAGTACTAGAGTTGTAAGAAGAATTTGGGGTTTTGACAATGCTTAATAGTAAAACACTTTATTTTAATTTTAAAGAAGATAATGATACTAATTAAATAGTTTGTCATAAAAGAAAATTTTACAATAATCAACAAGCTTAAATATATAAAGTGTACATCTTATTATATTTATTTGTAAAATTTATAGTTTTAACCAATAAGGTTTAGACTAATAAAAATTATGATAATATACATCATCATCTAAGTCCATTTTATAAAACTATCCTAATTATAACCTTTATTTCATATAAATTAACAAATTATTTAAAGAAATAATTTGACAGAAACTTATTAAGTGACCTTAAAAATAATAAAGGTTATAAAACATTTTTTTATAATTTTTAGAAAATTTTCTATATTTTCCTATAAGCCCCAAAAATATAAAAAAATGTGTGAGGTTGCCGGGTTCGAACTCGGGACCTCTACGAAAGGATGCAATGTCTGAACCAGTGAACCAGGGTCGTGGCCTTGGTATCACTTGGTTTTAAAATCTTAAAAAACATAATATAAAGAAACCTCCAAATTTGGTTAAACCCTAGAACACTTTGATCCAAATTGAAGTTCACTTCGACTTTGTAAATGATTGAAATCATAGGGGTTTTGTTCCTCATGTATAGCCGAGCATAATCATGTGTTTAACTTACTTGATTACGATCGAATTGAAGTGCTTGTGCTCGGGTTTTGTCTCGGTTCGCTTGCGAAGAACAGGGAGTTTGAAATCGATGTTTGAGTGATAATTTAGGGAAATTGAGGTTACAGAGAGTTGAAAGGGGTCATATTAAAGCTTTCCCCTCTGTTAAATGAGTTCAATTTGTACGTTAAGGTACCGGATGGGTCTCGCCTTTGATTCGATCGTTTCGGTTATGAATGGACGAGTAATTAGTTGTTAAACTCAAATTAAATAACACATTCAAGTTTTCAATGATTGTTAGAACGTTTTTAATCAATTAAACGACCCAATTCAACAGGTTTTGTGTTGATTCGGTTGTAACATTTCGGTTTCAAGTGT
>BJCM01219385.1:0-14192 GCA_018326385.1 Flaveria bidentis | reverse complement strand
TAGAATCCAACGTTACATTTAAATGATGGTTAGGTGACCTTTATCCCATTATTTAAATTAATAAGGTAGTCAACATTTGACAATTGCAACCTATTGCAACTTCTAGCTTTATGGGATCGGTTAAACATCTTATGTTTAGTCGGCATGTAAAATCCCATCAACACCATTGTACGCCATGCTTCGGTGACCGTATGCACATGGTTTCCAATTCAAGTCGTCCTACTTACACACACATGTGAGTTTACACATACAAGTGGTTAGGTGACCTTTATCCCACAAATAGTTCTCAAGTGATTCGAGTGTCATGCAAAAGGATGGTGTTTAACTTGTTTCCAAAGGGATTTAAGTTTCCATTAATTCTAGTTATGAAAACTCTATGTACCTTGTATTCGCATGCTTTAAAATACATGATACCCTATGGTTCTCTTTTAATAAAACCTCTTTTATTTTGGAATCATTAATCATTTTAATAACCTTTTATTAGTCACTTAATGATTAGGAACCAAAAAAATTCAGCTTGTTATGATAATTTATTTAGATTGTTAAGCATATCCGCATATCAAACAATCAACATAAAATGAATAATCAAACAAGCATATTTAAAACAACCACATGTGCATAACCATAGCCACTATGTTGACAACACTTGTTTGCCATCACAAGTGTTGTCATTTGGTCTTTCCTAAGGGTTGAACACAACACAAAAGATGAGATCTCCAAAGACCCCCACTTGAAATTGCATCCAAATGCTTCAATTCCTTCTCTTTGTGTTTTCCTTTTCTGCTTCCATCTTGTGCATCTTCTTTTACAAAATTTATTTCCTAATACAAATTTTCTAATAAAAGAAAACACACTTAATCTATCTATTACATTGCCATTGAATGAATAAATAAATTACATCCAAATACAAACACAAAAGAATAATATTACAACCCATTATAAATGAAATCAACCAAAACAAATATCCATTCAAAACCAAATCAACACACGGACAAGGTTAAGTTATGCACCAATATGAATCATCATATACAACATTCAAGAACCAGATAAATCCCCATTTAACCCTAAATTTTCAGCCAACATAAACCAAGAATTTTAGGGTGTTTTTGTCCAAACAAAATACAATCAACCATTTGATATCTTTCTTTCAAGGTTTAATCACAAGGATGTTTGATATAACCTTGAAAGGTTGGGGATTTATAACATCACTACAAAACAGCCCCTATAAAGTTGTTAAAGTACTATAAAACCAATTTTACAACGACAATGGAAGCTAGTCATCCACATATCCGGCTCTAGATGCCAATGTTGGGTTTGTTGGACCATATCAAAGTAGTTTAACCTTTTAAACATGAAAATGCAGCGGAATAATACCTTAATATTATCATTTGTAATCTGAAAATTAAGGCTCATATCATGACAAAAACAAACCCAAGAACATAAGGATCATTTATATGTGTATGGACTAGCTAACAAGAATAATAAACAACCAAAACAAATCATACAACCTACCTTTTGTAGAGCTGCTGAAAAAAACGAATTTGGGTGAAGAAGATGAGGTTCTTCAATGACCAAAACACCAAGGAGAGGTGTCCTCAAGCATCCATACCCACAAGCATCAAGCAAACACCATTCTTTCTAGGATTTGAGCACCAAAACGGATCAAGAAGGTTGCTGGAATCTTATTCCAGCCGTGAACTCTTTCTTTCAAAAGAAGAGTTTGTGTTCTTGTGACCCTTTTGCATGAGAGAGAGAGAGAGCAAGGTGGAGTGTGTGTGTGTGTGTAGTTAAGGGTTTTTTTCTTCCAAGACTTCAAAAGAAACCAAATGGAAACAACCCCTCTAAGGGGCGGCAGAAACC
Organism: Flaveria bidentis; assembly: GCA_018326385.1. Taxonomy (NCBI): domain Eukaryota; kingdom Viridiplantae; phylum Streptophyta; class Magnoliopsida; order Asterales; family Asteraceae; genus Flaveria; species Flaveria bidentis. The sequence goes on along the minus strand of BJCM01219385.1, from coordinate 12,332 downwards.
CAAAAGGATTTTGGGTTTTCCCCCTAAAACATCCTTTTATTTTTGTTAAACTAATTACAATAATAAGTTATCTAATCAACCTTTTAATTATATAACTTATACACACACTATTATTATTATTTGATGTTATTTAACAAACTTAAATAACATGACAAATAATGTCCATGAACAAAATATCCTTATAAGTTGTTTCATCTCATATGCAATTTATTTAAAAAATCCATTTTTTAAAATGGTGTATATATATTTAATTGCATGATCATATCATCAATTAAATATTTATATTGGTGTTTGCTAAGCTTGTTATTGGGTATGACCCGACTTGGATCATTACCTACTAACCACATCAATATTCTATATGTCTTGGGCATAAAGAATCCAACACTTTTAACAATTTATAAAACATTTCGAGCATTCGATCATCTTAGACATGACCATTTTAACTTAGAGGACTTTTGATCACTTCAGACGTGATCCTTTTAACAAAAAAAACATTTTGTCACCTCAGACGTGACTCGTTTAACGGTAAACACGTTTGGTCACCTCAGACATAACCCTTTTTAAGGATTAAATCCCAAATAGAATTCCAATGAACACTTAGACTTTTAATAACTAAACTTACTATAAATTAAACAAATTAAACAACTAGAGCTAAAAGACAGAACTAAAACATATTTTTGTAATTTTGTGTGAGGTGGAAATCCTATGATAGATATCTAACAAATTTATTTCTCGAACATTACATCTTCAGGTTATTTTAACCATAACTAGAACGATTTATTATGAAATCATACAGGTATATCAAATCATTTACGACATGGTACCAACACCTTTCGAGGCTAGATTCTTGTTTTCATCCAGAGTCATTTGCAAGTTTAGGAAATCATACTAGTACTATAAGATGTACACAATGATTTGGACTGTCAAGAATTGCAGCTTACGATGATTGTCAGAATACTTGTCCTCTTATATCCATACACAGATTTTTGACACACATTGGTGATAATTAAAGGTTTAATTCTCTCAACAAGCATTTGTGGATCTCACAGTTATATGGTAATCAACATTCCTCAGGAGATTTTTGAGTGGTCTACGAGTATTTTGACAAGAAGAAACTATTCTAAGAGCTTTCAAAGAGATGCCAAGCCTCATGTTAGTGCCATCGCACAACAAAGAGGCGCATAGAACAATGAATTCTAGAATATTTACGTTATGCTTATCCTCAGGTCAGTGCTACCGCACAGCAGAGAGGCACACCACCTATCTTCTTGTTTGAGTAATTATATTCTTTTTGCACAGATCGCACCAACAACATAGGTTATTAGCTTGATTGCTTTTTGCATTTTTCATGTGCTTTGCTCATTTGATTTGTCATCCGCACACATTTGTAGCGTTTATTTTGCTCGTCACCCCTTATTGGAACTTCGTTGATTGTGTTAACCAGGGAAAAGATAATAACCCACAGCTTGTTGAACAACTTAGTTTGAGCTTGAAGTCACCAATGAGGTCTACTTATCTATTGTGTTGAATCAACCGACACATCATGTAATGGTCTAGCAACCTCTGGATCTACTATCTTTGTGTTACCTTAGTAGCAACTAGTTTTACTATCATTTTTCCTTTTATGTTGCTTAGATATCTCAGACTTATACTTCGAATTTTGTATTTTGAACAATTTCATTCTTTTAAAGTCCCAAACTATTTGTTCTTGTGTACTATCATTTTCCATAGTCATTGAATCAGTATCACAGATACAATCTCATTTCTTTTAGCTAGACTATCCACCTCCCTTGTTTTTTTATGTACTAAAATTAAAACAACTAATTTAATACTAATTTAACCTATTCTTCCCCTAAAATTCTAAAATCGAATTTTTTTTGGAGTTTTTTGAATTTTATAAACAAGAGATCTAAAAAAAGAAAAATAAAACCAAAAATGTCGGACTACATATTTTCATCCTCTGAAATTACATCACTTTTCTTTTTCACGCCGTTAATCTCTAAGAAATATAAAAATCTCCGTTTATCAAAGGCTATTGTATATAGATTGGCGCGTTGAAAATCCATATTTATTTTAACAAATTGATTAAATGTTTTTCAAAACAATCACCTGTAAAGTGATATTTAATTCCGATGTGTTTAATTTTAAGATGTTGGATCGGATTTTTAGTTACGGCTATAGAAGCAGAGTTATCAACATAAATAGGAATGTTAGAGAATTGCAAAGCATAATCCCGCATTTGCTGTTGAATCCAAATGATCTGTGAACAGCAACTTGCAGCAGCAACATATTCAGCTTCACAGGTTGACAAAGCAACCGAGGCCTGCTTCTTACACTGCCAGGTGACTAATCTTCTCCCAAAGAATTGACATCCCGCTGATGTTGACTTGTAGTTCATTTTGCAACCGCCTTAATCTGAGTCACTATACGCTGTAAGCTCGAAATCATCATCATGAGGGTACCACAACCCGAGTGTTGGAGTACCCTTCAGATAACGAAATATCATTTTAACACCGATGAGATTGTTGACATTTAGTTTCGCCTGATATCTGGAGCATAGACACGTCGCGTACATGATATCCGGTCGTGAGGCGGTGAGATACATGAGAGATCCGATAAATCCTCGGTACATGGTGCATCAACCAGATCACCACTTTCGTCGGGTGCCACATCGTGGTTTGTAGAAAGTGGAGTCCCAGCTGCCGAAGCATTCTCTATATCGAACCGACTGAGAACATCGCCTACATACTTGGTTTGATGTAAGAAAATTCCCTTAGGTGTCTCATCCACCTGTAACCCAAGAAAGAACTTCATTTCTCCCATGGCACTCATCTCAAGTTCTACCTTCATTACTACTTCAAATTCTTTACACAATTCTTCGTTTTTGGACCCGAAAATTATGTCATCAACATAGATCTGTACAAGCAGTAAGTCACCATCCTTTTCTTTAATAAACAATGTACAATCAATCACTCCTCTTCGAAACCCATGTTTCAGAAGATGAGTCGAGAGCTTCTTATACCATGCTCTAGGGGCTTGATGAAGCCCGTATAGAGCCTTGTCTAGCTTGTAAACTCTGTCCTGCTGATACGGATACTCAAATCCCTCGGGTTGACTGATATACACTATCTCTCGGATTTCACCATGAAGAAATGCACTCTTTACATCCAGTTGATAGACTTTGATCTTTATGTATGAGGCATAGGCTAGGAAGATACGTATATCTTCTATTCCTCTGGTGCAAAGACTTCATTGTAATCAATCCCCTCGACTTGTCGAAATCCTTGAACTACTAGTCGAACCTTGTTTCTGATTATGACCCCTTGGTCATCCTTTTTGCATTTCAAAACCCATTTAGTGCCAATGACCTTAGCACCTTCAGGTCTATCCACCGAGTCCACACTCCTAACTTCTTGAATTGAAAAAGTTCTTCTTGCATGCCTCAAATTAAGACACAAACCATTGATAAGCACCGTCGTGAAGTTAGCCTTTTTCCATGACTGAGGTATAATCAGCTGAGTATAGCTGATTTCTTGTCTGTACTCCCGATTGTACATCCCCTATGACATTGTCCAGATGATGATAAACATTTAGTCGAGATCCAGGAGTGGTGGGTACAACTACCTCATTATTCAGATTGTGAACCGCATGTTCAGTATCTGAGGCAGTCGGAGTATGGGGTTCCGAAGTGTCAAAGGCATCAACATCCAATGCTTGTGTACTTGTAGTAGTAGGAACTTGTTCTTCTTGATCCACCTGATTATTTACCACGTCTTCATCATCAGAAGAGGAGTCACTTATCTCAATTGCTCCCCCTGAATTACTAGAAGACTTACCTTGTGAGCCGGATGTTGTCGAGTCTAGTGGCGGTGTGTTTAAGACATCATACATCATCTTTGTCGATAGCTCATCATCAGAAGGAGTGAGAGGAATGTTGAAGGACTTGAAGAATCCATCATAATCAAAAAACATCGACATTGCATCACACTTCTGCTTGACCCGTTGAGTTGTTGTAAACCCTCTTGTTCGGTATGTTGTATCCTAAAAAAATACTTTCTTTAGCCTTTTCACTAAACTTTCCTGTCTGATGTTTCTTCAGTAGTGTACATGGTGCGCCAAACAGATCAAGATACTCCAGATTAGGTTTACGTCGTTTGAGCAACTCGTAACACGTTTTACCATGTCGTTTAACCACCAAGACTCGATTCAGAGTGTAACATGCATTTTCTACTGCCTCATTCAAGAATTGGATAGGCAGTTTTGAGTCTGATAGCATCGTCCTGGTTGTCTCTATCAAGCTTCTATTCTTCCGTTCAGTAACTCCGTTCATCTGTGGAGTGTAGGCAGATGTGAACAGATGTACAATTCGTTTTTATTTTCAGAATGCCTCCATCCACTGATTCTTGAATTCTGTACCATTGCCTGAGCGAATCTGATGTAACTTTAACTTGTATAGAGATTCCACTATGGTCACAAGCTGTTTGAACGAATCAAATGTTTCTGATTTGGATTTCAGAAACATTACCCAAGAGAATCTAGAATAGTCATCGGTGACTACATAACAATACAGATCTGCAGTGATGCTCTTGGTGCTCACAAGACCAAACAGATCCATATGTAGAAGTTTGAGAGGAAATTCAATAGAGTTGACGTATTTTGCCTTGTCAGACTTCTTGGCATGTTTCCCTTTCTTACACGCCACATAGAAATCTGGAAGTTAAAAGTTTTTGACATTAACTCCATTGACCAAATCACTTTGAATGAGATGGTTCATCTTCCATGGATTTATGTGTCCCATTCTCCTATGCCAAGAGATGGATTCCTTCTCAGTTTCCTTTGAAAAAAGCATTGGACTTGATGATCGGTTGTGGAGACCTTTGATAGATCCAAGATGTATAAGTCATTATACCTTTAAGTTGAAATTAATATTTGGTCATGCGGAATGATGTACTCCTTCTTCAACACGTAGCACTTCTTGTTGTCAAAAACAACCTTGAACCCTTTGTCCCAAATCTGGGATACAGAAAGTAAGTTATTTTGTAGTTGTTGAACGTAGTTGACCTTGTCAAACTTAACTTTTTGATTTCCCACTTCTCCCGGTGCAGTGATGTAACCTCCTTTATTTCCAGCATAAGAAACATGTCCTCCTTTAATCTGTTTGACATTTGAGAGGAGTGACAGGTTCCCGGTCATGTGCATGGATACTCCACTATCCATAATCCAAGTGTTTGTGATAGCACTATAACGAACACCCTACATATTCAAAGGAAATGATTAGTGAAGGTTTGGGACCCAAGCCTTAACTGGCTTGGGTAACCCAGAGAAATCACACATCATAAATTCAATCCACTGTCCATTTGAGGGTGAGGGTATATCATTCTTCTCACTACTCTCAGTATCAGACATTTGATTTGATTTTTCTTTCCACAAGCCAGTTTTGTGCAATGCCTGTCTGTGATAAACAGACGACGAGTTTATGGTTTAAACTTTAGTTTCCTTATTTCTTTTAGGTGGAATAATAGAACTCCTTTTAGAAGACATCTGCTTAGTATCATAAAGTTCAACTTTCTTTCTTCGTGTCTGATACTGAGGACAATTAGAAGCAATGTGTCATCTCTTTTCACAATTGTAGCATGATCGACCTTCAACATATTGGGAAAGATGTCTCTATGGGAAAATGTGTGAGACCGGTGTCACTTTGGGCTTGTTAGGTTTTGTCACTTCTTGTTTATATGTTTTATCTTTTTTAACAAAATTAATTGTTTCAATCTTTTAACATCTTTACTTTTTTGTTTATTTGGACTTAGACATGAAGCACGTGTTTGGGTACTTTATTTCGTCAGTTTATGTTCAGAATTAGGCATAGTGGAAACTGACTCTACATTGACCTTTTTGAACTGTTTGTCCAAATTCACAATTGACATTAAAGTGTCATCCTTTAGTTTAGTGACAAATTCCACCGTTTGACAAGTGGAATCTGGATCACTAAGTAGAGGAGGGGTCACCACATGATCCTTAATAGGATTGTTATTTACTAGTCGACATTTAGTATTTAACAAAATCTCATGTGGTGGTGGAACCACTTTGGATATCATGATTGCAAAGATAGAAGCTCTAGAACCTTTTGAGAGAAGCCGAAATCTTGGTTGACCAAGATTTATTGAAGCTTACAAATTCCCTACAGATACCCACTCTGTAGAAAATGCTTTCATTACTGAGGATGATGATTTCTTTTCCTCAATAGATCAAGTGAAGACAATAGGTTTCATTGAAGCTCCTCCAACTAACTATTGGGTTTTGTAACAAGTTTATCAAAGCTAGTTTAACCATTTAAACTAGAAAATGCATTGGATATTAGGGTTTAAACATTTTGTTAACAATTTGAAAAATAACCGTTTTAAACCCAAAACAAAACCCAAGAACAAGGATCATATATATATATGTAAAATGAAATGCTATCAAAAACGAAAAGAACAACCAAAAGGGTGTTCTTGAAATTACCTTTCAAGAACATGATGATGAAGTATGGATGAGATGAAGATGATGATGCTCTTGAATGTCTAGCCTCTAAGAGAGAAAGCCTCAAGTTTGTATACCAACAAGCTCTTTCAAACACCTAACTTGTTAGGTAGTATAACACCAAAACTCAACACTTGTGTCTCCTTCAAAAAACGAAATTTCAGCAATTTCTTGTAAGATCCGAAAATTTCAGCCACTTTTGAGAGAGTTCTTGCAAATGTGAAGGTGTGAGAGAGTGTGTAACTTAGGTTGAGTGCAAGAAAGATTAAAGTCTTTCAATAACCAAGACATGCATTCCAAAGGATAAGTCCACCCTTGGGCGGCTGAAATTTGGTTTGAAATGGGTTCCCCTAATTTCAATTTTTAGAAAAGAACTTACACTCATGACACCTATGTTTATAAAATTAAAACCTCTTTTAATTTTATAACATTAACATACTTTTATTTGTTATTATTTAACTCACTTGAATAATGAAACAAATAATTTCTCATGAACAAATTATCCATATAATGTTGTTCTATTACAAAAGCAAAGTTTTAGAAAACTCATTTTCTAAATTGGTGTCAATATTTATTTGTATGATCTTATCAACAAAAATACTTATTGGTGTTTGTATAGCTTGTTATTTGGTATGACCTGATTTGGATCATAATGTACTAACCACATCAATCTTGTATGTATCTTCGGCATACCAGATCCAACACTAACAAGCCATCAACATCATCACAACAAATAGGGTTCTTTTTAACTCCCTCAACTACTCGTGAAGATCCAAGATCAAAAGAGCAAAAGGCAACTTACAATGCCTTTGTTGCTAGCTTTGAAGCTTATCTCGGAGGCAGACTCACTTCTGCTCATCTAATCCAGGAAGACTTGGAATTAAATGATCCAGATGATGTGGAAGAAATGGATTTCCAGTGGCAAATGGCTATGACTGCAATAAGAGCCAATAAGTTTTTAGGAAAGGAAGAAATCTTAGCCTTAATGAAAACACCAAACTTGGATATGACAAATCCAAGGTGAAGTGCTTCAATTGTGGCTTGACTGGCCACTTCTCTAGAGAATGTAATGCTCCCACAAGAAACAACAATTTCCAAAGGACTTCTCAAAGTTAGTCATCTCCACAACTAAGCACAAGCTTTCACACCAACAATCATCAACAACAGTATCATGATGAACAACACCAACGACCTTATCAGAATCAACCATAATTGACTAATCAACCTCATGGAAGTAGTCAGTTATCTTCAAATGCTCTTGTTATCAAGCAAGATGGAGTATGTGATTGGAGCCTGTATGCAGAAGAAGTAAAGGCTCAATTCCAGAATCATGCACTCACGACTCACATTAATGATGGTCTATATCCCATGCCATTTGAGGTAAAATCTAAGCTTTTTAGTGATAAATGCATTACTGGACTGCGAGGTTATCGAGAGCACAATCATAAACTTGCTGACAAAATAAATAAAGAAAAGGTCATCTCAGAGATGATTAAGAGAGAAATTAAAGTCTTTGAAATCAAAACTAAATCTCTCATCTCTGATATTGAAAAATTGCATGGTGAGAAGTTCACTCTTACAGCTGGGAATGAGCAACTAACTAAAAAGTTAGCTAAGTCAAAAGCTGAACAATCACTTACCAAAGTGAAACTTGAAAAGTTTCAACTGTCTTTAAGTCAAGCTGCAAGATATGCTTGACTCACAAAAAGATCCCAAGGATATGTCTAGGACTAGGTATAGCTCTTATCCTCCACCTTACAATGACAACTACACTGGCATGCCTTAATTTGTCACACTCAAAGAGCACATTGAACCTAATACTATTGAACCAAAAACAATAGTAAAACAAGTCACAAATACTCAAAACAAACCAAATGTTTACATTAAAACAAATGAGGAGAAAATTAAATTAGGTCACCTAATTAAAATCAAGGAGTGTTCAGACAAGATAGTGAATGTCATTAAACCTTCAAGCCCAATCAAGGCCATTGTCCCCTTTGTGAAATTTATATCTGCAGTTACAAAAGGAAAGAATAAAATTGTAAAGTCATTGAAACCTTCTACTAAAAGCAGTTCTGATAACGAGATTAAATCTCCAATAAATTTAAGCAAAACAAACAAGGTTTCATTGAAAAAGAAACACAAGAGCTCACTAATTAAAAAAACGAAAATTCAGTCAGACCCTCAATCATCAAAATCAAGACAAGGAGTAGGTTTTGACATATGCAATAAGGAGCATGTTGATCAATTCGAGCAAGAAGTAAAGAATGGGTTGAGAAATCAAAAAGAGTCCAAAATAGTCAACAAAAGTAGTATTGTGAAGCAAACTATTAAAAATGCTGATTTTGATTCCTCCCCTAAACCAAAGATTGTGACTTGGTTGAGAATGGGTAAATCAACTAAGTCTGCTAAAGAAAAATCAGATTCAAGAAACAAATATATGCATTGTGACTTATGTGACATGTTTAATCATGTTGGACCCTGAAAGGATCATACATGCCAATTCAATTGGTGAGTTGATAGTTGTTTTGCTGGAATTCCCATAAGTCCAAGTGTCAATACGGATGAAGATCCTGCAGTAGAAGAACAAGTATTGGCTTACCGCATTTGTTAATGCGGAAGGAAAAGAACAAAATGCTGACAAGTGTTTGTTCTTCCGCATTAACAAATGCGGAAGACCAGAAGAAATGCGAACAAGATTTTGTTCATCCGTATTTGCCAATGCGGATGACCGTGCAGAAGTATTTGTTCATCCGCATTCCCAATGCGGATGACCAAAATACTAATGTGGAAAACCAAGTGAAGAAATGCAGATCAAGTCCAACTCATCCGCATTTGCCAATGCGGATGAACAAAAAGTAATACTAATAAAGACTTAGACTAGTTCTAATGTATAGGGTAGGGGTAGTTTATTCATTTTGTAAAAAGGCAAATTGTTTGCCTATAAATAGAATAGAAATCCTCGTACCTGAGTTAACTGTGAATAGACAATCAGAATATTTTGTATCACACATTCTCTAGGTGCATTATTATTGTTCTTGCTAAACCGTAGCATTTATTCTAATCAATAACCTTCATCAATATATACAAAGCATTTATAACTTTATTCTTCCATTAGATCTTTATTGATTGTTTGTTTTCGCCATTCAATCTCTAACTTGATCACTATATTCAATCCTAGTGAGAATCTTAATCCACAACCCAGTCAATGTCAAAATCAAGACAAGGAGTAGGTTTTGACATATACAATAACGAGCATGTTGATCGGTTCGAGCAAGAAGTAAAGAATGGGTTGAGGAATCAAAAACAGTCAACAAAAGTAGTGTTGTCAAAATCAAGACATGGAGTAGGTTTTTAATGGGTTTTGTAACATGTTAATCAAAGCTAGATTAACCATTTTGAACTATAAAACGCAGCGAAAATAAAGTTTAAATATATGGTTACGAATCTGAAATTTTACCATTTTTAAACCATAAACAAAAACCCAAGAACATGGATCAATAATATATGTGAAATAGTATGCTATCAAACCATAAAACAACCATAGGGAGTTCAAAGAAACAACCTTCCTTGCATAATATGTTGTAGATGTATAAGATGAAGATGGTGATGTTCTTGAATGTCTAGCTCCCAAGAGATAAGGCCTCAAGTTGTGATACCCATAAGCTCTTTCAAACACCTTGCTAGTTAGGATGCACAACACCTCAACTCTCTACCAATGCTCCTTTAAAGATCCGAAATTTTCAACTCAAGAAGCCTTGAATCCGAAAAGTTCAGCTCTAGTTTTTGGAGAGAATGCTTTCACTTGTGTGTGAGAGAGAAGGTGTGTTTATTGGAAGAGTGCAAGAGTGATCAAACTTGTTTATCAAAAAGAAATTTTAAGTTTTCATAATCTTAGTTTAGAAAACTCTATGTACCTTATATTTGCATGCTTTCAAATACAAGGTACCCTATGGTTCAATTTTAATAAAACCCTTTTTATTAAAATCCTTAATCCTTTTAATAACCTTTTATTAACCACTTAATGATAAAGAGCCATAAAATTTTACAGCATGTTAAGTTTGTTAATGAGTTTATTATGCATAACCAAATGACAACCAACAATCATTCAACAACCATCCGAACAAGCATAAACATACAAACATGAGTGCATAACCTTAGCCACTAAGTTGACTACACTTGTTTGCCATCACAAGTGTTGTCATAAGGTCATTCCTAAGGGTTGAGATGACACATCAAAATGTGTCCATGAACTCCCACTTAAATCCACATCCAAATGCTTCAAGTGTCCATGTCTTTTGTGTCCTTCTTTGAGTGTTCATCTTGTGCATATTCTTTTACAAAAACATATCCTAATACAATTTTTCTAATAAAAGAAATGCACCTAATCTATTTATTACATAACCAAATGAATAAATAAATTACAACCCAAAATACAAGCACAAAATTTACAACCCTTACAATAATCCAAACCAACATGACAAACCACAATCAACCAAATCCAAAACACAAAAGGCCAAGGCTATGTTATGCACCATAATATGAAACAAATACAACATCCAAGAACAACAATGAACACCTTATTTCAGCCCTAAAGTTTCAGCCAACATGAACCAAAACTTTAAGGTTTTGTCTAAACAACACAATCAACCATTTGATGTAAATCTTTCAAGGTTTATACTAAATCATGCAAGATTGTTAGAGCATATATAGTCATATATAGTGTGTCTGTCATTTGTTGAATAGTCTAGACTTAATGTAATACACCTGATATGTTGTAAACACATGAAACTGGGTCATTCGCAGGAGCATATGCAAATGAGACTCAGTCATACGACTGAGCCATGCTAATGGACCAGTCGTGCGACTAAGAGATGCGATTGGCCATTCATAAGACTGAACCATAAGTATGGTCCAGTCGCACGATTGAACCATATGCATGGTCCAGTCATACGATTGTACTATTCGCTTGGTCCAATCGCACGAACGGGCCCAGTTGCATCTAATATTGGCCGAGGCCTATATATACCAGTTTCAATGTGTTGAGAGATAAGGATTTGAGAGGGAGTCTGCCCGAAGCCTAGGGCTGCCGGATGAGAGAGGAGATCATGCTCGATCTCCCCTTGCCAAGAGTATTGATTCTTATATTTTAACGAGCTTGTAATCGTTAGGTTTTATTAATGAAACCAATTTATGATAGTTTGTGTTATTGATTTGACTTTTGGTTTTAGTTGTTTATCCTTCTGTCAAGAACACACTCGGATGTCTACCGATCCAGCGATTTCATAATTGGTATCAAAGCCGGTTTCTGCTAGAATGATCTAACAAACATTCTAGCAACCCGAGCTCTTGATTTCTGGATCGATTTCAGGTTCTTTGACGTTAAACCCACTTTGTGTTCTTCGTGTTTTGCTAAGATCTGGTTACGTGTGGTGTTTCTATGTTAAAATCGAACTCGAAACCACGTTCCTATCACCCCTACGAATCTTATGATGTCTATTTTGGTTCAATTCATGTAAAATTCGTAAGATTAGGGTTTTTGGCAATTTTGGCGGTTGCAGATCCAAAAATCTGCGTGTAGAATGGTTCATGCGACTGGACCATGAGACTGGACCAGTCTTATGTCCAGTCGTGAGACTGGACCAGTCTTATGTCCAGTAGTGCGACTGGACCAGTCTTATGTCTAGTCGTGCGACTGGACCAGTCTTATGTCCATTCGTACGACTGGACCATGAGACTGGACCAGTCTTATGTCCAGTCGTGAGACTGGACCAGTCTTATGTCCAGTCGTGAGACTGGACCAGTCTTATGTC
>BJCM01219379.1:0-16116 GCA_018326385.1 Flaveria bidentis | reverse complement strand
AAAATGCATGAGGCGTGGATGTAGTGCCTACTTGGCCTATGTGAAGGATGTGGATACGCCAACACCACAACTGTCTGATGTACTAGTTGTGTGTGACTTTCCGGACGTGTTCCCAGAAGACTTACCAGGTGTGCCACCGGACCGCGAGATCGAGTTCCAGATTCACTTGATACCGGGTGCCCAACCTGTTGCTAAGGCACCGTATCGGTTGGCTTCGGCTGAGATGAAGGAACTGATGGAGCAACTGCAGGAGTTGCTTGATAAGGGGTTCATTAGACCGAGTATCTCTCCATGGAGTGCTCCGGTCCTATTTGTGAAGAACAAGGATGGTAGTATGAGGATGTGCATAGACTACCACGAGCTGAACAAGTTGACACTAAAGAATCGGTACCCCTTACCAAGAATTGATGATCTGTTTGATCAGCTCCAAGGTGCCAGTTGGATCTCGAGGATAGACATTTGATCTGGTTATCATCAGTTAAAGGTGAAGGAGCAAGATATTCCTAAAATAACTTTTCGCACGTGTTATGGACACTACGAGTTCCTCGTTATGTCTTTTGGTTTAACCAACACACCAATTTCTTTTATGGACTTGATGAATCGAATGTGTCATCCGATGTTGGATAAATTAGTGATTGTGTTTATTGATGATATCCTGATTTATTCGAAGAGCAAGGAGGAGCATGCCGGTCACATTCGGGAAATGTTGGAGATGTTGAGAAAGGAGAAGTTGTATGCTAAATTCTCCAAGTGCGCATTTTGGCTATGCGAAGTTCAGCTTTTAGGTCATGTAGTGAATCCCGAGGGGATTATGGTGGACCCGACAAAGGTGGAGGCGGTGATGCAATGGAAGTCACGAAAGACGCCATACGAGATTCGTAGTTTCTTTGGTTTGCCAGGCTATTATAGAAGGTTCATCAAAGAATTTTCCAAGATAGCTTCTTCGTTGACTAAGTTGACCTATAGGATGTGAAGTTTGTGTGGGGTCAAGATCAAGAAAAGGCGATTGAGGATTTAAAGGCGAGGTTGACTCAAGCTCCTGTAGTGTCGTTACCCGATGGAAGTGAGGATTTGGTGGTTTATTCAGATGCTTCTCACTCGGGGTTGGGATATGTCTTGATGCAACGAGGAAAGGTTATAGCCTACGTATCCTGACAGTTGAAAGTTCATAAGGTTAATTATCCTACTCATGACTTGGAACTAGCAGCTGTGGTCTGTGCATTAAAGATTTGGAGGCACTACCTATACGAGACAAAGTGCACCATATTCACTAACCACAAAAGTTTGAAGTACTTCTTCGAGAAAAAGGACTTAAATATGCGGCAACGGTGATGGTTGGAGCTCATGAAGGATTATGATTGCAAGATCCATTACCATCCGGGCAATGCCAACGTGGTGGCAGATGCCCTCAGGCGAAAAGTGAGACCCAAGCTGATTCGGGTGAAAGCTTACCAATTGATTATGACCTCCGATGTGATGAAGCAAGTCAAGGAGTATCAAGATGAGGCATTGAAATAAGATCATCTTAACTTTGAAAGAATGAGAGGTCTAGTCGCGAAGTTGGGTGAAAACACGCTTAGTGTTAGAACCCGATTCAAATGAATGTGGATTCCTCGTTATGGGGATCTACGTGCGAAGATCATGGATGAAGCTCATAAGACTCAATACTCTATTCATCCCGGTGCCACAAAAATGTATCAAGATATGAAGAAAGATTATTGGTGGCTGGGTATGAAACGCGATGTGGTGGAGTATATCAGTAAGTGCCTTACTTGTTTACAAGTGAAGGCTGAGCATCAGAAGCTGCATAAAAAGATCCAACCTTTGGATATACCTGAGTGGAAGTGGGAGCATATCACCATGGACTTTATTATGAAGCTACCGCGTACCGCACGAGGGTATGATGCTATATGGGTGATAGTTGATCATCTAACGAAGAGTGCTCACTTCCTACCGATCCGCGAGACATATTCATCCGAGAGGTTGGCAAATTTTTTTAATCAAGGAAATTGTACCTTGTTATGGTGTGCCCGTGTCCATTGTGTCCGACCATTAAACCCGGTTTACATCTAAGTTTTGGAAGAAGTTCCACGTTGTGATGGGGACGAGGTTGCATATTAGCAAGATTTATCATCCTCAGACGGATGGTCAGTTGGAGAGGATGATTCAGACGCTAGAAGATATGCTTCAGGCATGCATCATTAACTTTGGAGGAAGTTGGGATGAACACTTACCGTTAGCTTAATTCTCATATAATAATAGTTATCATGCCAGTATTGGTATGCCCCCTTATGAGATACTATACGGTAGGAGATGTAGAACACCCGTTTGTTGGGGTGATATTGGTCAGAAGGAGTTGGGGAGCATTGAGGTGATTGATGCTACAACTGAGAAACTTGAAAAGATCAAAGCCTTCATCAAAGCAGCCAAGGATAGGCAAAAGTCATATGCCGATAAGAGACGTAGACTGATTGAGTTCCAGGTGGGTGATAGATTTATGTTGAAAGTCTCACCTTGGAAAGATATCATCCGGTTCATGAAATGGGGCAAGTTGAGCTCGAGATACATAGGGACTTTCTGAATCATTGCACGTAGGGGTGTTCATCGGATCGGATAACGGATTATTCAGATTTGAAAATTTCAGGACCCTATCTGAAATCCGATCCGATCCGAATAAAATTTTTTCTATCCAATCCGAATCTATCCGAACTAAATTCGGATCGGATTCGGATAATATCCGAACAATCCGAATTTATCCGAATAAACCAAATAACAATTTTTTTATTTTTTTTGTTTTTCTTGCTAATTTTTTAATTTTTAATATTTTATAAGTTGGAAATCACAATAAAAGATATAAAACTAAAAAAATAATCATACGCAGATTCAAAATTAAAACATAATAGGTAATTGTATGAAACATGAAAATTAGAATCTCTAATTTAGAACGATGGTCAATTATTGCATAATTATTTAAGATTATGACTAGAATATGTAAATATTAATATGTATTGAGTTGAAAACATAATAGATAGTTCAGTAATGAGTTCTGGGCTAAAAATATAGTTGAAGTCTTATTTGGATTATTCGGATATCCAAATAATCCGAATAACCCGAATAAAAAAATTGTAATATCCGAAATCCGTCCGAAATCCGAATAAGGAATTCGGATTCGGATGAGATCCGATCCGAATATCCGAATAAGGATTCGGATCGATTTATTTAGATTCGGATACGAATCGGATTTTGGATAGTTTCGGATATCGGATTTTTTGAACTCCCCTAATTGCACGAGTAGGAGAGGTGGCCTATAGGTTGGAACTACCTAATAAGTTAAGTGGAATTCATCCGACATTCCATGTATCTCATTTGAGAAAGTGTTTAGCTGACAAAGATATGATCATACCACTGGAAGATATCGAGGTGGATGAACGGCTCAATTATGTGGAGCAACTAGTGGCAGTCATTGATCGTAAGGAGAAACGATTAAGGAATAAAGAAGTTCTCCTTGTGCGTGTACAATGGAAGCACATGAAGGGATCTGAGTCTACATGGGAGACCAAAGAGGAGATGAAGCAGCATTACCCATATTTGTTTGAGGAATAACAGGTTTCTAGGATGAAACCTATATAAGGGGGTGGACTTGTAACACCCGGATATTTTTATAGATCGAAAGAAAGAATAAAAGCAAGGAATAAAAAAGAAATGCAATAAAACCCAAGTAGAGGGGTTAAATATGTAAAAAGTACAAAACTTTATATAATTTTGTACAAAAGCAACATGGCCACCCATGCCATGTTACTTTTCACCTTTTTCATTTGAATATTTTAGAGAGAGAAAGAAGAGGAGCTGAATTTCAGGTTTTTGGAGAAAAGAGAAGAAGAAGATCAAATTCAGGTAAGAATTCTTGGTTTTGTGGTGTTCTTAACCAGCTTATGCCTCGGTTGTGTGTTCATTTGTGTTCGGGTTATGTTTTGGTGGGTTTTAGGTACTTAAACTCAAAGTGCATTCGGGTTTGAGGAAGTTCATCCAAAAGTTTCATAAGGTGAGTTCTAGAACCCATTTTTTACTTGTTTTAAACTATTTGGGGCAAGAAATGCATGTGAATGTTTTTATTTATTTGGATATTGCACCCGTATGTTATATGTGTATGTATGCGGGTGGGTTTAATTTTGGGTGATTTATGTTGTTATGATGATGACATTTCTTGTTTTGATGCTTAGAATGGAAGATATAAGCTTAGAACATGTTAGTTTGATGTTTGGGTCTGGATTAGAATGATTTTGAGGTGTGTTGGCTCCCCATGCGCCTAAATAGTGGTCCATGCGCCCAATGGTATAAACTGCTTAAGTGTTCCCATGGGCCCAAACTCCATGCGCCTAAATAGTATCCATGCGCCTAGGATTAGGCTGAATTTGACTAAGTGTCCAGACATCCAATAGCCCATGTGCCTAGGCACTCATGCGCTTTCATAGTGCCCATACGCCTAGGAAGTTGCCCGAAAGTGACTAAGTGTTGGCCATGCGCCTGCATAGTGCCCATGGTATCCAAACCTCTTTAGAAACTTATCATCTACCAATGTAGAGAAGTTGGATTTTGATCTTTTCATCCTTGCTATTCTTCTTTTGTGCTCATCATCCTCTCTTTTAGCTTCTTTAAGCACATCATCTCTGAATTTTGTGTTTAACTTACCCACTAATATAGAGAAGTCTCTTCCTCTTGGGTGAATTGGGTAGTTAGTGATGATTAGGCTTTGTAGATCATTGATGTCACATTCAGGCATGCACAAGACTTATTCTACATCATGGAAGTACTGAATTCTTCCAGATGATCTCTTTATGACTACACAATCCCACTCTTGATCATATTTCCAGGCTATAATCCTGTTGTCTTCCATAGAGCTGGGAGTTGTGAGGTGTTCAAACAACTCTATCAAAGTAGACTTCTGTTCTGTTATTTCTCTGACTGTTGTTCCAAGTGGCCTTACTTTGCTAGGTATCACTTCTCTTGGTTCTCTAATTAGTTTATCTTTCCCTTTGTGCTGTTCTTTACTTTCAACAGTGATAGACTCAGCAATGACTTTGTTGTGTTGCTCAGCAGTAGGATTTGGAGCTTTAATTCTGAATCTCATACCCATTTCAAGCTCAACATTCATAACATGTTCCATCATCCTCCTTAGCTCACCAACTATTCTTCCTTTTCCTTTACTAATTTATGTTGAGAAGAATTCTTTGAAGGCTTTGATGCATAAAAGCTCACTTCTTCTTCATCTTCATTCAAAGTACAAGAGTTGTCACCATCATTGTTAGAGATAAAAACACTTCCAGCACTTTGGCTTCTTAAAAATGATAAGGTGTGACATGTTTTCTCACACTCTTGTTTCTTGATTTTTCATCCATTTCAAGAGCCTCAACTTTAGCTACTGATGTATCTAAACTAGTTGCTTTGAGATCAATGGTGTTCTTGAACATGGACACAGTTTACTTCCAACTTTTAGGCAAAGTATGGAGCATCTTTTTGTTTAATTCCTCATTTGTATACTGCAACTCCATGATTTTCATCTCGGTTACAGTTGCATACACCTATGGAGTTGCTGAGAATTTGATTCACCCTTAATATGATGAAAGGTTTCATATTATGAGCGAAGAGTGTTCTTCCTAATGCTTTTGATTTCATCACTTCCTTCACATAGTGTATGAAGTATCTTCCACAAGGAATTTACTGTTTTATAAGTCTCATACCTGATTAGTATTTCTTAAGGTAAAGCCATACTAAGCATACTGTATGCTCTAATATCAACTTTGACCTTTTTAACATCATCAGGTGATAGATCTTTTGTACTTATGGGTTGATTTTTGTCATTATAATCCGACACAAGAGTGGATGGAATATAAGGACCTTTAGTTATTTATACCCATAAGTCAGTCAGAATCAGTGTGGTTCATATGATTCTTGAACTTGTTCTTCCAGCACTTAAAGTCCACTTTTGTTTCCAACATTAGAGGCTCGCACGATGGTCCACCGATAAAGCTACTCATTTTAGTCAAATATTGAAGTTTTAACTAAATCAAAGTTTCTCATGAAAAGTTAATGAAAGTCAGCCAATAACACAGATCTATGCTTCAATTAATTTTGAATATAGATCAATGTTAACTGAGCAATGTAACAATACTCGTTGAAAGACTTATCATTGTTTTATTGAATTTTAAATCTTCACACCAAACCATTTTTGTTTAAAAAAAGATAGATCTAGTCAGGAAACTGATAGATCGAATGAATCAATTAAACAATTCTAACACTAATAGATCAATCGATCTAAATCAAAGAACACTTGGCTCTGATACCATCTGTGAATTTATGGATCGCAATCAGGAAGTATCAGTGTTAGATTGAAATCGATTTAATGATCGTGGAACTATCATTAGTTGTAAGGCCCCGTTCTCGGGAATCCTCACAGTTAGTTAATCATAGCATAAAATCATTTTAATAACAAAACAACGCAGCGGAAATAGTTAGACATTCATTTAAAACTTGGAAATCATATTGTACTCATACATTTGTACTTAATTTGTAAATAAAACATATTACTTTTCTAAAGTTACAATAAAAGATTTCCTATATAGGAATGCCATCCATTGTTCTCCAAGTAGCTCCCTGGTGCCATCCTCAGCATCAGCATTTACGTGCCAACTATTTTGCATAAAAGTCAGCTTTGTTGACTGAGTTCTAGTTTAGGAAAATAAAAAAATATAAACTTTATCCCTCATACAATGACCATGCATACATTGTAATACATAACATTTTCGTCTTAATAAACATGTTCATTATCTTTCATTCTTTCATATCTTTCACTTCATCACAAATGAGATTGCATAAAGCAAGATTATGGTGGCTGATTAGATGGGTTAAAAGGCTGATTAGCCCTAAATCACTTAGGCTCTTGCCCATATGTCTAGTTTAGCCCATAACCCATTTCCTTCCTTTATTAAATACCCACTAATTAAGCCCATTATCATCGATGACTCATTTTGACTTTTCGGGGTGCTACAAGTCTCCCCTACTTATTTAGGTTTCGTCCTTGAAACCTGTCAGTCATCAAACAATTGAGGATAAAATTTCCTCATCTCCTCCTCAGTCTCCCACGTATATTCTGATCCTTTTCTGTGTCTCCACTGTACTCGTACTAGTAGAAACACGTTATTACGTAAGTGCTTCTCTTTACAATCAAGGATGGCCACCGACTGCTCTACTTAGTTCAGTCATTTATCGAATTCTATGTCTTCTAGTGGTACAACTGCATCATTGTCTGCTATACATTTCCTAAGATGAGATAAATGGAATGTAGGGTGAATTCCACTTAACTCGTCGGGTATTTCTAATCTGTAGGCCACTTCCCCTACCCTCGCGACAATACGGAATGGACCTATGAACCTTGGGCTTAACTTTCCCTTTTTTCGAAACCTGATGATCCTTTTCCAGGGAGATACTTTGAGCATAACCTTGTCACCAACCTCAAACTCTATTGGTCTACGCCTCTTATCAGCATAAGACTTCTGGCGATCCTTTGCGGCTTTCATGAATGCCTTAATCTTATCTAACTTTTAGGTTGTGACCTCAATTACTTCAAGACTTCCCAATGCCTTTTGCCCAATGTCACCCCAACACACGGGTGTTCTGCACTTCCTACCATACAACATCTCATAAGGTGGCATACCAATGCTGGCATGGTAACTATTATTATATGAGAATTCTGCCAACGGTAAGTGCTCATCCCAACTTCCTCCAAAATCGATTACACACGCTCGTAGCATGTCTTCTAATGTTTGAATCGTTCTTTCCGACTGACCATCCGTTTGGGGGTGGTAAGTCGTACTAATATGCAGTCTAGTACCCATTGAGTCGTGAAACCTCTTCCCAAACTTGGACGTAAACCGTGTGTCTCTATCCGTTACAATAAACACCGACATGCTGTGACAAGTCACGATCTCCTTGATAAACATTTCTTCCAACCTCTTAGAGGAAAACGTCTCACGAATTGGTAGGAAATGGGCACTCTTTGTTAAACGGTCAACAATCACCCTGATCACGTCGCTTCCTCTCGTCGTGCGAGGTAGCTTCATGATGAAGTTCATTGTGATGTGTTCCCATTTCCACTTAGGGATATCCAAAGGCTGGATCTTCCCATATGGCTTTTGGTGCTCTGCCTTCACTTGCAGACAAGTCAGACACTTGCTCACGTACTTAGTCACGTCTCGCTTCATTCCCGACCACCAATAATCTTTCTTCAGATCCTGATACATTTTTGTGGCACCGGGGTGAATGGAGTACCGAGTTTTGTGAGCCTCATCCATGATCTTCTCCCTCAGATCCCCATAGAGAGGGATCCATATTCGCCCAGATCAGGTTCTAACACCCAGGGTGTTTTCCCCCAAATTTGAAACTTATCCTTTCATCCTTTCAGATTTGACTCTGTCCTCTCTCAATGCATCATCCTAAAACTCCCTCACTTGTTTCATAACATCAGGCGTCATGATTATCTGGCAAGCCCTCACCCGAATTGGTTCATGTCGTCCCTTCCGGCTAAGGGCGTCAGCAAACACATTGGCTTTGCCTGGATGATAATGAATTTCGCAGTCATAATCCTTGATCTGTTCCAACCACCTCCTCTACCTCATGTTGAGTTCCTTTTATTCAAAGAAATATTTTAGGCTTTTATGATCAGTGAAGATGGTACACTTCACCCAATACAAGTAGTGCCTCCAAATCTTCAATGCAAACACCACCGCAGCCAACTCCAAATCATGGGTAGGATAATTGGCCTCGTGAACCTTTAATTGTATTGAAGCATAGGCTATCACCTTCCCTCGTTGCATCAACACGCAACCCAATCTTGCATATGAGGCATCCGTGTAGACTACCAGGTCCTCGTTCCCTTTAGGTAACGTCAAGACAGGGGCTTGAGTTAACCTCATCTTTAGTTCTAGTAAGGCATTCTCCTGATCAGTACCCCATTCATACTTCACGTCCTTCCGGGTCAACTTAGTCAAAGGAGAAGCTATCTTGGAGAAATCCTGGATAAAACCTCCTATAGTAATCTGCCAGGCCTAAGAAATTACAAATCTCAGATGGCGTCTTTGGAGGTTCCCATTGCATCACCGCTTCAACCTTCGCAGGGTCCACCCTGATCCCTTCGGGATTAACCACATGACCCAGAAATTGAACTTCACGAAGCCAAAATGCGCATTTAGAGAACTTAGCATATAACTTCTCGCTTCTGAGCGTCTCCAATACTTCTCGAATATGATCAGCATGTTGTTCTTCACTCTTTGAATGAATCAAGATGTCATCGATGAACGCTATTACTGATTTATTCAACATCGGTCGGCATACCCGATTCATAAGGTCCATAAAGGAAGCTGGCACGTTGGTTAATCCAAAGGACATGACGAGAAATTCGTAGTGTCCATAACGCGTACGAAACGCTGTCTTAGGAATGTCTTGTTCTTTCACCTTCAGTTGGTGGTAACCAGACCGCAGGTCTATCCTTGAAACCAGCGGGCACCCTGAATTTATCGAACAAGTCATCGATCCTTGGTAACGGATACCAGCTCTTTACGATCAACTTATTGAGCTCGTGATAGTCAATGCACACCTGCATGCTACTATATTTCTTTTTGACGAATAAAACCAAAGCACCCCATGGAGAGATACTCGGTCGGATTAAGCCCTTATCCAATAAATCTTGCAACTGGTCCCTCAGTCCTATGATCTTCGAAGGAGCTAATCGATATGGTGCTTTAGCGACGGGCTATGCTCCCAGTAGCAAATCAATTTGGAATTTGATTTCGCGGTTAGGCGGCACACTAGTCAGGTCTTCAGGAAAGACGTTAGGAAACTCGGGCACTACCAGCACATCTGATTTTTATGGCTCTGGCGCATCCACATCTTTTACATAGGCCATGTAAGCGCTACACCCACATCTCAAGTACTTTTTAGTTGTGATCATCGACACGACCTTCGGTACACAACACACCTTATCCCCACGAACCGTAACAAATCTACCATCGGGAACTATTAGACGTATTACCTTCTTGCTACATACTATATTGGCTTCATAGCTAGCTAACCAATCCATGCCTAACACCACATCGAAACCTCCTAAGGCCATAACATGCAACCTAGCAGGGAACTTACAATCTTCTAACTCAACCAGACAATCCTCAACCACTTCAGTTACCTTAGTGGACTTATCAATGGCTGTTTCTACATAGAAAGGCTCATCTAACTTTCTACTCTTATTATGCAAAAAACAGCAAAAGGCAGTATACACAAAACTCCTAATAGCACCAGAATCAAAGAGCACAGAAGCATATTCATGGTCTACAAGAAACATACCTGAAACTACTTCTGGATCTGCCCTGGCCTCCTCGCGAGTTATGTTGAATGCCTCGCCTTTGCCTTCGAACCATCACCCTTTCCCTTATCTCTAGCTTTAACCGTTCCTGATCTTCCTGATTTTCCTTTCTTGCAGTCCCTCTCGACATGTCCCATCTCGCCACACTCGTAACACTTCACCGCCTTGCAATACCTAGCATAGTGGCCCTCACCCTCACATTTAAAACATTTTCTAGTCCTAACTCTACACTCCCCTAAATGACCTTTTCCATATTTTCTACAAACACCTCCTTTGCCTGTATTTCCTCATCTCCCTGACTGATCCTCAACCCTCATCCTCTTCTCTCCACTCCTGAAGTTATCACCTCCAAACATCTTCCCATTTCTATTCTTGTTCCCACTCCATTTCTCCACCTACTTCTGTACAGGAATTGGGTCTCTCTCATCGTACAACCTCCCAGCTAAATCCGCCACAGACCTTAATATGCCTGGTCTAGCCGTAATCATGTGCCTCCTGATATCCACAGGCAAACCCTGCATGTATCTTTTGATCTTTTTGGATGCAGGTGTTACCTTGTCTGGCACAAGTCTTGCAAGTTCATTGAACTTGGATGTATCTTTTGATCTTCTTGGATGAGTCATGTTCCCAACCTCCAAATACAAGAACTTCTTCTCAATCTTGTCTAATTCCCGATAGAGACAATACTCCTCCAGCACCAACTCCTTCAACTCAGACCACTTCATTTTGGCTATCGATCGCTTTCCTTCAGCCTGGACAATATTGTCCCACCAGCACAATGCTGAGTCAACTAAAGAATGCGTGGCAAACTTAAATTTTTGATCTTCCCAACACTCACCGATTTCTAGCACTGCTTCCATCTCTCTGACCCAACGGTGAGCGGCAATAGCATTGCCGTTACCATCAATGGTCGGGGGCTTGCACCTTTGAAATGCCCCATAGTTGCACCCTTTAGTAGTATCTTTTTCGGACTCTTCATCACTGTCATCATCATGAAGTACCACCTTAGGGTTTGATGGCTCCTTTTTAGATTCTTTAGTCCTCCTGATGGACTTCGCTGAATTCTTCTCATTTTCCTTCCTCTCCTTCTCAGCTTTCTCTCCATCCTTAACTGCTTTAATCACCTCAGTCACCACTAAGGGTAACACATTCTACATAACATTTTAGACCTCATCAGCGATAGCCTCCTTCACAGTAGATTTGAGGGTGGCTGATCCCTCCCCCTCTAGGTGACTATGGAGGTCCGACTCCTCGTGAACAGTCTCGGGAGCATTAGCTTTGCTCCGGGTGACACATGGCTCAGTAGTACGCCTGCCGAGCACCTCCTCGGGTTGCCTTCCCTGATTTGGTACCAGCCATAACTAATTCCTATAAGATTCAAACACCAAAATGGTTATTCAAGATAATTTCTCAGATCATGATAAGTACGGTAAGTCCTTAATTACAGTGGCCAAGTATGATTAACTACTTACCTTACCCTCTTGTCCCAAGCAATCACTATCCAAACACATGTCAGTATACAAATCTAGAAGCACATATAACACATAGCACACACACATATTATCCTAGTTTTACTTGAAAAGGTTTTACCTGATGGCACGTAGCTACTTGGATTGACATCCTTCATCGGGTCCCATTTTCAGTTTAAGTTTAGGTTTTCAAAACTACTTTACCAAATTCTCTTAAACATTGGCTTTGATACCAACTTGTAAGGCCCCGTTCCCCTGAAGCCTCACAGTTGGTTAATCATAGCATAAAATCATTTTAATAACAAATCAACGCAGCGGAAATAGTTAGACATTCATATAAAACTTGGAAATCATATTGTACTCATATATTTGTACTTAATTTGTAAATAAAACATAGTACTTTTTCTTAAATTACAATTAAAGATTTTATAAACAGGAATGCCATCCATTGTTATCCAAGTAGCTCCCTCGTGCCATCCTCAACATCAATATTTACCTGCCAACTATTATGCATAAAAGTCAGCTTTGCTAAGTGAGTTCTAGTTTAGGAAAATAAGAAAAATATAAACTTTATCCTTTATACTATGACCACGCATACATCGTAATACATAACATGTGCGTCTTAATAAAAATGTTTATATCTTTCATTCTTTCATATCTTTCACTTCATCATAAATGAGATTGCACAAAGCAAGAGCTCCATGTTGATTGAGAACAAATGTCGATCCCTGTCGGTACACATCATCATGGTAGCTAACCCCCGACAGTTGATCCACACTGCCAGGCATATAGCCCTCTCATGAATACGGATCAATCATCATACATCAGACTCACGTAAGTGAGGTCTATCATAGTGCTTACAAGACTTTTCATCATCAAAAGGGCCCGGGGGTAACATTCATTAAGTTTCACTTTTCATTAATATCATCTTCCACTTTAATATATAATACTTAACTTATTAAGTACACAACTTGCCAAGTACTAGTCATCATAAAACATAACCGACCCTCCATGGGATAGCGGGGGTTCGGGGGCGGCAACCCCTGACAACGGGGTCCTAGGGGCGGCAGCCTCTAGTGGGGTCCAAGGGGAAATTTTTATTTTTAAACATTTATATAACACATTTCCTTATAGACAAATCGATCTTTCTGTTAAAACCTCATAAAATATCTATCATTTAAAAACGTGTATTTAGTATGCATAATAACCCCAAAACATGGAAAAACTTACAAATAAGGGGATCTAGAACTCACTTGGATACTGTGAGTAACCTCTAAACTAAGCTTTCTAGGCTAGGATCACATTACAAGCCTGCAGATAAGTTAACATTTAAAAGGGTTAATTTCAGCCTAAATTTCTGCTAATTTCGCTGCCCGCTGGCAGTTTCGCTGATAGTTTCGCTGCCAGTTGCGCTACCAGTTTCACTGACAGTTTCACTGCCAGTTTCGCTGACAGTTTCATTGCCAGTTTCGCATGGCAGTTTCGCCCAACTTTCGTTGGAATTCTATGGCTGCGAAATTATCTGCGAAACTACAGTTTCGTAGAAAACCCATAGTTTCGCAGCTTGAATATGCAATTTCGCTGGATGCACATACAGTTAACAGATCGCATAAAAATTATGAACCAGCCCGTTTTTAACCCAAAATCGCAACTTTTTACGTCCAATCTCTTAGTTTATCTTCCATGAGGCTATATCTAAGCTTTTTACATGTTTTCTTACGTAAAAATATGACCTTTATGCAATTCTTTGCAACTTTTCAAAACACAAAACCCTAGAATCTGGGTTTGATCTACATAAGGGTTTAAAGGCCGATTCTTACCTGGATTTGTTGCTCTTTTCTTATAGTTTGATGCTCCAACACCTAGATCTTCAATCTCTTAACCTTTGAACTCCAAATCTTGAGTTTTCTTCACTTTCTCTCTCTATGAATTTTGGTGGCTTTTTTAATGAGGAAGATGGTGGCTGATTAGATGGGTTAAAGAGCTGATTATGGGCCCTAAATCACTTATGCTCTTGCCGATAAGTCTAATTTAGCCCATAACCCATTTCATTCCTTTATTAAATACCCACTAGTTAAGCCCATTATCATTGATGACTCGTTTTGACTTTTTAGGGTGTTATTTTAATTGTTGTTTGATTGATTAAATAATAAATATCGATGACAGTATATAAAGATAATAAACGCTCAAACGATATCAACAATATGCAAAGAAAAAATGTTTTGAATCAAACATAATTCATTAAAATTGATTAATGATTACAAGAATCAAATAATTAGTGCTAACTAACTTCTATGCAATGATTGTGTTTATGGTTTTTGGTGTGATGATATGACGGCTGCTAGGGTTTCATGTTTTGTTAATCAAGCGAAACGATGTGATGGTTCTTAGGATGTCGTCTATTGCATCTATTTTGATGTGAAACCTAGGACTCATATTTATAGACACACATGTTTCTGTTAAGAAAACAATGAATCTATTGGAGTCTGTGATTGACTTGTTGACTTGAAGCACTTGTATGATATAAGTGCAAGTGTTTGGTCTTCCACAGCTACTTTTTCTTCCGCAACTACTTTGTTCTTCTAAAGGTAATTTGTCTATGAAACTACTTTGTCTTCCATAGAAGTCTTGTCTTTTGAAGGAGTTTGCTTTCCATAGAAGTCTTCACTTTAGTTTCTCCATGTGGTCTTGTAAGAAAGATATCTACGAAAGAACAAAAATGTTCATCCATAGATGTTTCTTACACTTAGTCACTTTTAGAAAATGACCAAGTATAATGTTTGTACCTGCAATCATACATATAAATCAACACACTTATGGGTTAACCTATATACATAATACATACATCAATATGATGGATTAAAAATATTCATTACAAGAATTGATTAATGTTCTAAGCCTAAACTAAATGATCTAGACTTATTATTCCTAGATCTAACAATCAATCGTAATGGGGTTTTAGAATGTGAATGGTTTTGATAGGAAGACGTTCAGAATGATTATTGAGAATCATTATGAGAATTCGGTAATGAGTTTTAAAATCGAAGAAGACAAAATCAATGATAAGACAATTCAAAAAAACCATAAGATGTTTCAAGTGTAACGTTCGGTTTACAAACCAAAGAAAATACATTGAATTCTCAAAGTATTAGGTCAACCACAACCTTAATGAAGACATGCGTACCTATAAGTGGACACTCACCCCAAGGGTTCCTAGGTAAGGTAAACGGATCCATCGGTTGATTTGGATTTATATGAATACCTTGTGTAGACTTAACACCTCGAGATACAGTCATCACGCTCTTCTAGCATTACCTGTTTCAAGTTATAGGACACAGACTTTGACGAGAGTTGATAACCATGAATAACGATTCAAAACTCAATTTGAAAACCATTTGATATTTGCACAATGCCTTAGAACATGATTTGTGAACCATGTGTGCATTGATAAGAATCAAGGTATAAGAAAGTGTCATGTAAGACATATAATCACATAATCATGTCTAAGCATATAAGTCACATAAAATCTTATCTAAGCATAATAAATATATGAGAGGACTTATGTATATAGGTAATTAGTTATATTCTAGGTCATTCCATTTCTAATAACCTAATTCCCTATAACCATGGCTCTAATACCAATCTGTCACAACCTTACCGACGATGAAATCAACGGGGCGGACGAATGTGAAACGATTGTTCATAGCTCATGGAATTTAATAACTTGAAATAAATATTAAATGCCATTTTCATTGAATACTACTAAATGTCAGGACCGTGTACGTACGGAATACTAACTTATAATGCGTGAAACCAGATTAAATAGTGCGGAATCCTATTTGATTGGTCCTAGTTTACTTTATTGTCTAACATTCTTCATATGTTCTTGAAATTTCTTGTAATTCTCTTCTCTTATGACTCCCACATGTATCTCAAATGTGAAGCAGAGCCGTATAACGTGTTGGAATTGAAGAGCTTGTACAATGTCTTGCATGTCATAGAACAGTGGCCACTTGTATAATATGTAAGCATTTTCAACTAACAAGTTGGTTAGCCACATAGGGTCAAATACCCAGATAGTCTCTATCTTTCCTTATCTGTTCAGCACTGACCGCTTCACCCATCCTCCAGTCATAATACCGCCACTTGAAGTGTAGAGTGAATTCCTGTGGCATTTCCCGAAAGGGAATCTTAGACATTGTGCGCGGAGGACTCCACTTCAGCACGACCTTAGGT
>BJCM01219377.1:0-16097 GCA_018326385.1 Flaveria bidentis | reverse complement strand
TGCAAAGGGTTGCAATTGTCAAAACGTTGACTACCTTGTAAATTTAAATAATGGGATAAAGGTCACCTAACCACTATTTAAATGTAACGTTGGATTCTAGATTTTAAAATTGTGTAAGACACTTAAAAGGGGTTTTATTTATTAAAATATGAATAATATCAAAAATACTAAAATTGAACTTTGTTATATTTTGTAGATGGCCACCAACAATAATGAAAACAATGAAATCCCGTTCGCTCACTCACTATCACTAAGGACCATATCTCCAAAAGGAGCGTCCAAACCATAATAACTTTATTGATTGGTTCCAAAACTTGAGAATTGTTCTCAAGCAAGAGAAACGATCATACATATTAGATGATCCGATTCCTGATCAACCTAGTGAGGATGATGAGGAGGCCTACAATAATTGGGTAAAATACACTGAGGACTCGGTCCAAGTACCTAGTGAGGTTTTTTTTTAATTTTTTTATTTCGCTGAACTTTGGTTAAATTCGCAGTTTGTTTTTTTTATAATTTCGTAGTTTGAAGATATAGATTCGTAGAATTTGTTTTTTAATTTCACATAATTTTTTTAATTTCGCAGGTGATAGTTTCGCCGGAATAGTTCCAGTTTTGACGGAGTAAGTAGTTTCGCTGGAATAGTTTCGCCAGAATTTGCAGTTTCGTCGAAAAAGTACAATTTCATCAGAAAATAAGCAAAACTGCTAGTTTCAGCTGTAATTTCGCCTTAAACTTTGAACTTTCATTCAGAATGATGCTAGTTTCATTAGATGAAATTGTTGAAGCTACAAGAACACACACACTAGTGTGTGTGAGAGAAACTTTCAGATCTGAAGTTTTTCATTGATTTTTGTTGTATAAACGATGATGTAGATTCAATATATGTTTATTATAGTGATAGATCTGATATTGTGGTTGTTGAATTTGTAGAAATTTGAACTCAGATCTACTTTCTCTCTCTAGAAACCCAATTTCTCTCTCTAAAAATTGATGAACATCTTCAAAAATCAGCAACAATCTCTTCAATTTCTTTAATGCATTTGATTTACTAAGGCTCTGATACTAAATTGTAAATCCAGGATAAGCACACTTGAATCAAATCATGAAGATTATAGATCAAAATTGATAATCACAATCAAAACCCCTTTGATCTTCAATTAGATTGCTATTGAACTAACTATATAGGTTTGTGGTTGTTTACATAGTTCTTAGTCAATAATGGTTAAGAAATGTGTTTAAACTTAATCGTGTGAAGTTTTCATGTGAATGGACCATGCTAATGGACCATACGCATGAATACTTCATGCTAATGGACCAGTCGCACGACTGAACCAGGAGACTGGATCAGTTGCACGATCGTAACATACGATTGACTCAATCGCACGACTGAACCTTCAGTCATGCGGATGGATCAACCGCATGATTCAGTAGCACGACTGAACCATGCTAATGGTTCAGTCATCGATTGGAAGACCCTAACCTATAAATACCACTTAATTCGTGGAAAAACGTAACAATTCGAATACCTATGCACAAAATCGTACCCTAGCCGTTTAGAGACTCAAGAAAACCTGTTCCAAGTTCATTGATCACAGTTGACCATTCTCTAATCATTCTTAATGTTTCATTAATCGTTAGATTGATCTGCACTTTGTTCTCCCTGATTGGATCGCCAATCAAATAGGATTCCGTGCTATTTGAGTTGGTATACGCGCAGAATCAGTTAGTACTCCGTACGTACATGGTCCCTAATAAGTGGTATCAGAGCTTTGGCTCTTCATTTTGCGTGTGATTCGATCGATTTGGTGTAAAAATCATGTTTTTTCATTCAAAATCACCAAATTTTTTTAGTAAAACTGTGTTTTCGACGTCTCTAGATCTAAAAGTTCGCGTTTTTCGGCTTATGACAGATTAGAGTTCGTAAAAGTTCGTGTTTTTGCGTCAAAGTGTTCAAATCCTTCGGTTTTGCAAAAACAGCAGCCTTTAGTCACACGACTAAACTCATTCACACCCCCATACGCACGATTGAACTTAGTCGCACATCCATTCATATGACTGAACAATCTCATTCGCATTGTTTATCCGCATCTGCCCAATCACACGACTGTTCATCCGCATTTGTCCAATCGCATAATTGGCTCAACCGCATTTGTTCAATCGCACGATTGATTCATTCGGACCTCTCCATTCGCACGAGTGAAAAAGTTTAAGTTTGAAATTCAAAGTTAATATAAATGGAAGATTAGTGCTCAACTTTCACTGCCTGTAGGGATTCACGGATCCAGAATCTATTGCTTCTGGAAAATGAAGTTGGTAATTTTAATAAGCCCCCAAAGCTAATAACGTTAGATGATTACGCACAATGGAAGCAAAGGTTTGAGATATACTTAAATGGAGTTGATCCTAATCTATAGGAATCAATCGAGACTGGGTATAGCATGCCAGTTGGTGCTGATGGAGTAAAACTTACCTTGGGTGGCATGACTGATAGCTAGAAGGTAAAGTACAATGCAGAGAAGAAGGTGTACGCTTTGTTAACTCAGTCAATTCCTAAGGATATATTCTATAAGTTTTCCGAGAACAAACAAGCCAAAAAGCTATGGTTGCTCTGGAAAAACGGTATGACAGGAATGCGACGTTGAAGGCATTAAAGGCAAAGTCTTTGAAGAAGGAGTTTGATAACTTCTCTTCAATAGGAAAGGAGAGCCTAGATGACATCATCAACCTCTTCTATCACTTAATGAGTGAGCTGCACACTCATGGGGTTACCATGTCCATGGAAGACAAGGTGTCGAATTTCGCAGATGGATTGCCAGAAAAGTGGGTTTCGTTTCTGTCAAACCTCAGACATAATGACATGCTAGCAAAGTTGGATATTAACGATTTCATTCTGAAGCTGAGAGTGGAAGAGTTGAGGATGAAGTACAGGTCTCAAAAAGGCTCATATGATTAGGACCCATCACTGTACAACTCAACTCCTCAATGGAGCTCCACTACAAACGACATTCATGTCGAGTTTAGCCACTCCTTCCCAAGCCATTACTTGAGGATCTGACACGTCAGGGTCATCTTGCACCCAATACATAGCACCTAAAGCCAATGCTATGAAATTGAAGACCGAGAATCTCAGTAATGTGACTGTAGAGGTAGCAAAGGAGCATATGGATCTCCTAGCAGCTGTCGTTCACTCCTATGACGGTCTAGTTGTGGGGTAGATTGGAAACTGCCATTTAGCCGATGAAGACTACGAGCAGGTAGATGAAACTGAACTCGAAAGAATGGATATCATGTGGGTGTTGGATAGTGCTATCCAAAGGCAAAGAAATTTGTGAAGAAAACGGGACAAAACTTGATAGCCACCAAAGACGCTACCTTTAGTTTCGATAAAACCAAAGTTACCTGTTTTAACTGTGGAGAGAAGGGGCATTTCAAGCATGAATGTGTGAAGCCCAAGAAAACATGTAATGGTAATCCATTCTCCACCTTAAATCGTCAAGATAAACCTACAAATGGGGCTACCTCGTCAAGCAAGGATCCTAAGGAATTGACTGCACAAGACGACGAAGGGCAAGATTGGACCTTTCGCTTTGTATCTCCAAGAGAATCCAACATTGCTTATGTTGAAGTTTTGGATGACGACTCAGCAAGCGAAGGTGAAATTGAAGTGTAACTAGTGATGTCTAATAATGAAGAAACTGTAAATGTGGTCAATCACCCAAATGAAGAAGTTCACAGTACAACATGTTCAGAATCACCAGCACCCAAACAGTCAAACTCTGCTATGATGGTTGATTCAACAGAATCTTCTCAGGTATGTACTAAAGACCAACTTTTTGATAGTCATGCTTATAATAAATGTAATAAATTTAGAGAAAACATAGACTCAAAATTTGCTAGCTTATTAGATCACAATGATAGCGTAGTAAATGACTTACAACTGTGCACAGAAGCAAACCGGATTTTAAAACAAAATAAGCACAGTTATAAAGAGAAAATAGAACAGTTAAATAAACAACTAAGGGAAACCGAAGTTGTAGCTTTTAACCAAGCTAATGACATAAAGTTCTATTTAAACTCCCTAGAAGAAACTAAGAAACACAAATCAGTTTTAGAAGTCGAAGTAAGTTCTTTAAAACAAAAACTGCATAGTTGGACCAGTTCTTCTCACATAGTTCAACACTTAGTGAGAGAACGCAACAGGGAGGGTTTGGGTTACAAAGTGGTTCCACCACCACATTAGACCTTGTTGAATGCTAAATGTAAACCAATTAACTACAACCCAATCAAGGATCATGTGGTGTTCACTCCTCTAGTAAGTGATCAAGATTCCACAAGTAAACCTATTGAATCTGTCACTAAATAGAAGGAGACCACTTTGAAGTCAAAAGGTAAAATGCCTATTGTTAATTTGGATGAACAATTTGAAAAAGGTTAAAGTAAAGTCACGTTCAATCACGTCTAATTCTGAACCTAAAAGGACCAAACAAGTTAACCAATCACGAGCACCATGTGTAAGTCCAATTAAACAAAAGGGTAAAGATGTTAAAAAGGTTCAAACAATGAATTTTGTTAAAGAAGCTAAAAAATCTAAACAAGAAATGACAAAACCCAAACAGACTAAAGTCACACCTGTGTCATACACGTCCCCACAGAAACAGTTCCACCAACACGTCAAAAGTAGATCATGCTACAATTGTTGAAAGTATGGACACATTGCTTCTAAATGTCCTTATTATCAAACACCAAGAAAGAAAATTGAATTTCATGATCCTAAACCAAGTTCTTCTAGAAGGAGTTCAATCACTCCACCTAGAAGAATTAGTGAACATAAAGTTCAAACCATAAGCCAGTCGTTTGTTTATCACAAACAGGCCTTACACAAAGCTAGCTTATGGAAGAAAAATCAAGTGCAATGGCTGATAATGAGCACAAGAAGAAGAATGATCTGCCCTCTCCCTCAAATGGACAGTGGCTAGAATTCATGATATCTGATGCCTCTGGGTCACCCAAGCCAGTTAAGGCTTGGGTCCCTAACCTTAACTAATTATTTCCTTTTAATGTGCAGGGTGTCCGCTATAGTGCGTCTACAAATACCTGGATTGTTGATAGCGGAGCATCAAGGCACATGACTGGAAACTTGTCTCTCTTGTCAAATGTCAAACAAATTAAAGGAGGACACATTTCATTTGCTCGAAATAAAGGAGGTTATATCACTGCACAAGGGGAAGTGGGAAACTAGAAAGTGAAATTTGATAAGGTAAACTATGCTCAACAACTTCAAAATAATTTAATTTCTGTATCCCAGATTAGTGACAAAGGATTCAAGGTCGTCTTTGACAACAAGAAGTGCTTGTGTTGAAGAAGGAGTATGTGATACCGGGGGATCAAGTCTTAATATCAACTTCAAGATATAATGTCCACAACTAATCATCAAGTACAATGCTTCATGTCAAAGGAAAATTAGAAAGACTCTATCTCATGGCATAGGAGAATGGGACACATTAATCCACGGAAGATGAATCACTTGATCCAGAATGATCTAGTGCGTGGCGTAAATGTCAAGAACTTCCAATTACTGGACTTTTGTGTCGCATGTAAGAAAGGCAAATAGAAAAAGAAGTCTCATAAGGAAAAGAAGTTCACTCAATTGATCTACCTCTTGAGCTTCTTCACATGGATCTGTTTGGGCCAGTTAGTACAAAGAGCATTGCCGGTGATTTCTACTTCTATGTAGTTACGGATGATTACTCAAGATTTTCTTGGGTGATGTTTCTGAAATCCAAATCAGAGACATTTGAATCATTCAAAGAGCTAGTAATTACATTGGCGTCACTCTACAAGCTGAAGGTAAGACAACTTTGCTCAGACAACGACACCGAGTTCAAGAACCAGTGGATGGAGGAATTCTGCAAAGAAAAAGGAATAGTGCACCAGTTCACATCTGCCTACACACCTCAAATGAATGGAGTTGCTTAGAGAAAGAATAGAAGCTTGATAGAGACAACCTAGACAATGCTCGCAGACTCGAAACTGCCTATCCAATTGTGGAACGAGGCGGTAGATAATGCATGTTATACTCTCAATCGAGTCTCAATGGTAAAATGTCATGGTAAAACGTGCTACGAGTTGCTCCAACAACGTAAACCAAATCTGGAGTATCTCGAGCCATTTGGCACACCATGTACACTACTGAAGAAAACTCAGCCAGGGAAGTTTATCGAGAAGGCCGAATAAGGAATTTTCTTAGGATACAACATACCAAATAAGAGAGTTTACAATAACTCAACGGGTCTAGTAGAAGTGTGGTGTAACGTTGATGTACAAAGATACACCACACCCCTTGCTGGAAAAGGACCCTCATTCTTTTTCGACTATGATGGATTCTTTAAGTCCTTCAACATTCCTCTCTTCCCTCCTGATGATGAGTTATCGACCAGAATGATGTATGAAGTGTTAAATACGCCATCACTAGACCCGATAACCTCAGCGTCACAAGGTAAATCTTCTAGTTCTTCAGGGGGAGCACTTGTGGTAAGTGACTCCTCCTCTGATGATGAAGACATGGCAAATGATCAGGTGGATCAGGAGGAACAGGTTCCTACTACTACAAGTACACAAGCATCAGATGTTGATGCCTCTGATGCTTCGGAACCCCACACTCTCACTGCCTCATATTCTGAACCTGTTGTTCACAATCTAGATAATGAGGTAGTTCTACCCACCACTCCTAGATTTCGACTAAATGTTTATCATCCGTTAGATAATGTCATTGGCGATGTTCGATCAGGAGTACAGACAAGGAATCAGCTATACTTAGCTGATTATGCCTCGGTAATGGAAAAGGGATATCTTCACGATGGTGCATATTGATGTTTTGTGTCTTAATTTGAGCCAAAAAATGTTAGTGAAGCCCTAAATGACAGGGCATGGGTGAGTGCCATGCAAGAAGAACTTCTTCAATTCAAGAAGTTAGGAGTATGGACTCTGGTAGATAGACCTAAAGGTGCTACGGTCATTGGCACCAAATGGGTTTTGAAATGCAAGAAAGATGACCAAGGAGTCATTATAAGAAACAAGGCTCGACTTGTAGTTCAAGGATTTCGATAAGTCGAGGGTATTGATTACAATGAAGTCTTTGCACCAGTGGCAAGAATGGAAGCAATCCATATCTTCCTAGCCTATGCATCTTACATGAAGATCAAAGTCTATCAACCGGATGTAAAGAGTGCATTTCTTCATGGTGAAATCTGGGAGACAGTGTATGTCAATCAATCCAAAGGATTTGAGGATCCATATCATCAAGACAAAGTTTTCACAGAGGAGTGATTGACTGTACACTGTTCATCAAATAAAAGGATGGTGACTTACTGCTAGTTCAAATCTATGTTGATGACATAATCTTTGGTTCCAAAAACGAAGCATTATGCAAAGAATTTGAAGCAGTCATGAAAGCTGAATTTGAAATGAGTGCCATGGGAGAGATGACGTTCTTTCTCCGGTTACAGGTGGATCAGACACCAAAGGGGATATTTCTACATCAGACCAAGTATGTAAGTGATATTCTCAGTTGGTTTGATATGGAGAATGGTTCAGCAGCTCGAACTCCACTTGCTACAAACCATGATGTGGCACCCAACAAAAATGGTGATCTGGTGGATGCCACCATGTACCAAGGAATGATCGGATCACTCATGTACCTCACTGCCTCATGACCTGATATCATGTACGCGACGTATCTCTGCTCTAGATATCAGGCGAAACCGAAAGTCAACCATCTCATAGGAGTCAAAAGGATATTTCATTATCTGAAGGTTACTCCAACACTTGGGTTATGGTATCCTCATGACGATGACTTTGAGCTTACAGCGTATAGTGATTCGGATTATGGCGGATACAAAATGAACTACAAGTCAACTTTAGCAGGATTTCAATTCTTTGCGAGAAGATTAGTCACGTAGCAGTGTAAGAAGCAGACATCGGTTGCTCTGTCCACTTGTGAAGCTGAATATGTTGTTGCGGCAAACTGCTGTTCCCAAATCATCGGGATTCAACAGCAAATGCGGGACTACGGTTTGAAATTCTCTAACACTCCTATATTTGTTGATAATTCTGCTGCTATAGCCATAACTAAAAATCCGGTCCAACATCCTAAGACCAAAAACATCAGAATTAAATATCACTTTATACGTGATTGTTTTGAAAAGAATTTAATCGATGTTGTTAAAATTAATACAGACTTTCAGTGCGCTGACCTCTACACAAAAGCTTTTGATAAACCAAGATTTTTATATCTGCTAGAGGTCAACCGCATGAAAAAGAAATATGAAGTGGTTCTAGAAGATGAAAGTACATAGTCCGACGTATCGAGTCATTTTATTTTATTTTATTTTATTTTATTTTGTTTCTTCACCTATTAAAATTCTAAACGCAAAACCATTTTCGGTTTTAGAATTTTAGGGGGAGAATAGGTTAGACTAGTATTAAGTTATTAAAAAAAACGAGGGAGGAGGACAGTCTAGTTAGTAGAAATGAGATCGTATCTATGATACTGATTCAAGGATTATGGAAAATGATAGTACACAGGAACAAAGAGTTTGGGACTTTAAAAGAATTTAACTGATTAAGATGCAAAATTTGAAGTATAAGTCAGAAGTCTAAGCAACATAAAAGGAAAAATGATAGTAAAATTAGCTGCTACTAAGGTAACACAGAGAAAGTGGATCCAGAGGTTGCTAGAAAACTACATGATGTGTCGGTAGATTCAACACAATATTTAAGTAGACCTCATTAGTGATTTCAGCTCAAACTAAGTTGTTCAACAAGCTATGGGTTATCATCTTATCCCTGGTTAACACAATCAACAAAGTTCCAATAAGGGGTGACGAGCAAAATAAATGCCATAAATGCGTGTGGATGATCATAAAAATGAGCAAAGAACATGAAAAATGCGAAAAGCAATCAAGCTAATAACCTATTTTGTTGGTGCGATCTGTGCAAAAAGAATATAATTGCTTAAACAAGAAGATAGGTTGTGTGCCTTTCTACTGTGCGGTAGCAGTGACTTGAGGATAAGCATAACTTAAATATTCTAGAATTAATTGTTGTTTGCGCCTCTCTGTTGTGCGATGGCACTGACCTGAGGCTTGGCATCTCTTTGAAAGCTCTTAGAATAGTTTCTTCTTGTTAAAATACTCGTAGACCGCTCAAAAATCTTCTGAGGAACATTGATTACCATATTAGTGTGGGATCCACAAATGCTTGTTGAAATAATTAAACCTTAAATCATCACCAATGTGTGTCAAAATCTGTGTATGGATTTAAGAGGACAAGTATACTGCAATCATCGTGAGCTGCAATTCTTGAAAGTCCAAATCATTGTGTGTATCTTACAACACTAGTATGATTTCCTAAATTTGCTATTGACTCTCAAAGAAAACAAGAATCTAGCATCAAAAAGGCTTTGGTAAAATTTCCCAAATGATTTGATAAACCTGTACGATTCCAAAACTAATCGTTCCAATTATGATCAAATTAACTTGACGCTATTCTGTCTAGGAAGAAAAATTTGGTAGATACTTATCTTAGGATTTCAACCTCACACAAAAATACAAAAATATGTTTTAGCTTTATTTTATTTCTAGTTGTTTTATTTAGTTAAATTTCAGTTAAATTATTAGTTAAATGTCGGACTACGCATCAGAAATCAATCTGGAATTTACTCACTTAAAAGGGTCACGTCTGAGGTGACAAATTGTTTTGTAGTTAAAAGGATCACGTCTAAGGTGATCAACGGTTTTTCTAAGTTAAAATGGTCATGTCTGAGATGATCACTGGTCAAAATGTCTTATCAATAAGTAAAAGGGCTAAGAGTATGAATGGTCATAAGGTCAAACTCATAAGTATGAGCCATTCGTAAGACTGGACCATGAGTATGGACCAGTCGTACGATTGGACCATACTTATGAACCAGTCACACGAATGGAGCATGAGTATGAACCATTCACATGATTGGATCACAAGAATGAACCAATCACATGAATGGAGGTGACCAAATGAGTCAGTCGCCCGAATAAAACCTAGTCGCACTACTGAATGTGACCGACTGAGCCAATCGCACGACTAAGCTCCAATCGCATGATTGAAGAGTGCGAATGGATCCAATCGCCCGATTGAAAACAGATTCAGTATAAATAGGGCTAAAGTCGGTCGCATATGTTCATCACCCCTCAATCGCCCTAAAATCGCCCGAAGTAGCGACACAAAACAGATGACATGTTGTTACATCATCTGCAGGTAATTATCAACCCAAATCGCACAAAATGCACCGTGAAATTAAATGCTAACAGGCCCAAATTGTTTAAAATCAAGAAATAAGTGATAACAAACTATCAGACCATATAAACGTGAAAAATGGTTAAAATGATAGACATACTGCAACAATTAATGGTCTTGCGAGTCTAAAGAACCTAAACACAACGTTTAATTTCCAGTATTGTCCTAGATTCAGGATTAAAGTGTCGAACAGAGATGTATGCGACTGGTCATTCCGAATGAACTTCAATCGTACGATTGAACTGGGCGAATGACTCAATCGGCCGAATGAATTAGGCGTATGAGCACAATCGCACGATTGAACTCAGCCGCATGCTCAGTCGCCCGATTGAACTCAGCCACATGCTTAGTCGCCCAATTGAATTCAGCCGCATGCTCAGTCGCCCGATTGAAGTCAGTCGCATACTCAATCTACCAACTGAACTCAGTCGTATGGTTCATTCACACGATTGAACCAGACTGATTTCAAAACAGTTTAAGTTGCAACAGTTTCTGTTATGGACAAATCTCATGTTTTATGTGTCTTGTGTTATATAAACATGGTAGATAGGTGGATCATCAACACCAAGCACAACACTTGGATGCCACCACTTGGAATGCTGCCGAGTTTGCTGGTATTATTGCATTTCTGAGGAGATCAAGGATCTATAGAGTTATATCTACACCTTGCACACCCTACCGGTCTATACAACATGCCTTCTAGGAAAGTGCATCAATTGACTGATCTACTGAGCCTTACTGTATACACAACACCATTTTTGGCCAGGAGATTGAGGTCATGGCAACAGATCTTAGACGTGTACCGAACTTGGGAGATAATGCTGCTTACCCAACCAGGTTACGTCCTCTTACCGTAAGGGGATGCTTTCTACGGTTGAGGTACACTGGGGACATCAACGTAGGCGTGCTCAAGAAAAGCAACCTGTGTCCCCAGTTCAAGTACCTAGCACATGTCATTCTGAAGTGCATTGCTTCATGGAGGGGTGGATTTGATGACCTATCTGACCAAATCCAGAATGCTTACGTGGCACTAGTGCTGAATCACCCCTTCAGCTTCTCCAACATGATTTTCTCCTACATGATCGAGAACTTAGAGGACAAAGGCAAGGAAGGCTTCTGCATGTACCCAAGATTCCTACAGCTGATCATTGACGCGAAGCTTCCTTCGCAGCCTAAGGAGAGTCATGATGCACTCTCTCTAGAGGTCATGGATGACACCACCCTTGGGAGGATGAAGGTTTACAGGGGCAAGCAGGTGAAGCCCTTGTAAGGAGATTGTTTGGGCATTTGGCCTGGGATGACTACGTGGCTCCAGCAAGGAGGAAGTGGTGCCACGATGATAGTGACTCGGACGTTGAGCAAATTGCTCTACCCTCCGATGACTCCAACGGTGATGATCATGATGCAGATCAGGGAGGGGATGGTTAGGGTGGACCTGAACCAACTCCTATTCACCCTGACTTCCAGATGGAGGAGGAGGAGGAGTCTGATGAAGAGCCTCTGGTGTGAGCGGTGGGGAGACGGGTAATATCCACAGAGAGAGGTATTAGGGCGGTTGGTGGACGCCACAGGGAGTCCGAGGATGTTGTGATTGCTGATACAGATCCATCATATACCTCGGACCCGCCTAGCAGCCAAGGGGGAGCCACTGTGACTAAGGGCTTGAGGAGGAAGAGAATGACTCACCCCTATAGCAAGAAGGGCAAAAGGCTAAGGTTACCATTGACCTCTACTACTGCCACGACCACCACCCCATCCACCACTACTACCACCACCACTACCACACCACCTATCACTACCACACTTCCATCCACCACCACTACATCCTACCATCCACCATCCATATTCACCACAACCACCACTACAGCCTACCCTTCACCACCCACTCATACACCACCACCCATATTCACCACCACCACCACTACCACAACCAGCCACCAAGCTGGTCCCTCATCTCACACCATATTCACCGTAGTACCTACTCTACCCTCTATTGGGGTAGAGGAACAGCTGGCAGCACTTAACCGTATGGTGCTGAAGCTGTTAGCGACTGATGAAGAAAAAGCTGCCCAACTAAGTTAGCTTGTGGAGCTAAATGCTACACAAGCACACCAGATCGCTCACCAATCATTGAAGATCGCACAACAAGCGCAACAGATTTCCCAACTTCAGAAGCACAATGCCAAATCAGTGCAGAGGATTGAGGAGTTTGAGGCATCTAACAAGTCTATCATGCTCAAGCTAAAGGGATCAAAAAATAAGTCTTTGAAGATAAGAGAAGGTGATGATGATGATGATGATGATGAAGATGATAATGATAGCGATGATGATGAGATGAGTGAAGATGGAAAGACAAGAGGAAGGCAGGATGATGATGATGATGAAGGAGATGTAACTACATCTACTTCAGCTCAGGGTCAAGAGAGAAGAACAAAGAGAAATCAAGACCAAGGAGCATCATCTTCTGCCCCATCTGCTGGGCACCCAGCTATTCAGGGCAAAAGTAATGCTTAGATATTTATGTATTTGAAAGCTTTTGCACTTGAATCATGTATTAAATTTATGTACTTAATGTTTATGTATCTTTATCAAATGTTTGAATGTCTTGATTAATTACTAATGGTTGATGTATTTACATGTTTAAATCAAGCAGAACAATCATCTCAGCAAGATGAGTATGATGTTACTCCCCTTCAGCAAGTCAAGTCTCAACTTACAATGATTCTTGATTTGCAAGGGATCGTCACAAGGTCAGTAAGCTATACTTCTAAAGAAGGAGAAATCATTCATGACCTTACTGATGAACATCTTGCTAAGATGTTCCGGCTCAATCCAGACGAGATTGTCAAGGACGCTCCTACTTTTGAAGTTACAAGTGACGATGAGCTGAATGACATAGATAAAATCGAGATAGAGGATATGATTGCTAATCATTATCCAAATTACACTGACCAAGAGGGAAATGTAGGCCCCAAGTTAGGTGATACTCTCGACAGTGATACATTTGATAAGCTGGATCAGATGGAGAAAGAGACGGAGAAAAATGAGGGTCAAGCCCAAGCCTCGAACACCGATGTTGACATCAGAAAGGCTGAATGGGTGGCATGTTTTGCTGAGATCCGAGCCATGCGCACTGCATAAAAGCCTAACGTCTAGACCAAGCTGTATAAAGTGAAGAAACACCTAAAGGTGTGAGACAAGATCATAGCATGGGCTTACTTTGAGGATCTAACTGTATATGTAGTGAAGAGAGAGAAGGGCATATAGTACTTTAGATTTCCACACGATCTAAAGAATATACCCGGTTTTGAGCTCAACTAGCTGGCACACCTAAAGTTGTTGTATGTTGACTCGAGAAAGAAGTCAGGCTGGTTTGAGGCTGCATTGAGGAAAGAATACCACACCAGGTGGGTTAACTTCAGACCTCAACAACCGACGAGGTATATCAGAAGGTCTGAAGTTGATTCCATTACTGGAAAGCCTAAGATAATGTTGAAGTGGAGTCCTCCGCGCACTATGTCTAAAATCCCTCTAAGGGAAATGCCACAGGACTTCACTCCACACTTAAAGTGGTGGTATTACGATTGGAGAACATGTGAAGTTGTTATTGTCCTGCAAAAGGAGAGTCAAATGGATACTATTCGGGTATTTGACCCTATGTGGCTGACTAACTTGTCTGCTGATGATGTATACACATTATACAAGTGGCCACTATTCTATGATTAGCAAGACATTATACAAGCCCTCCAGTTTCAAAATGTTATAAGACTCTGTTTCGTGTTTGAGATAAATGTCGGAGTCACAAGAGAGGAAAGTACAAGAAGTTTGATGAGCTTATGAAGAATGTTAGACAATGATGTAAACTAGGTCCAAGGGGGAGTTTGTTGATACATGTGAACCTAGTTTAGGAGCTTAATGTAATATGTCTATCATGTCTTACATATATGTAATCGAAAGGGTATGAATGAAATACAAGTGTGGTTTGATGTTTATAATGTTTAATATTTCATTGTTTATTGTGTAATAACACATATTGAACTAACTATATAGGTTTGTGGTTGTTTACATAGTTCTAAGTCAATAATGGTTGAGAAATGTGTTTAAACTTAATTGTGTGAAGTTCTCATGCGAATGGACCATACGCATGAATACTTCATGTTAATGGACCAGTCGCATGACTGAACCAGGAGACTGGATCAGTCGCACGATTGTAACATACGATTGACTCAGTCGCATGACTGAATCTTCAGTCATGAGGATGGATCAACTGCATGATTCAGTCGCACGAATGAACCATGTTAATGGTTCAGTCGTACAATTGGAAGACCCTAACCTATAAATACCACTTAATTCGTGGAAAAACATAACAATTTGAATACGTACGCACATAATCATACCCTAGCCGTCCAGAGACTCAAGAAAACATCTTCCAACTTCATTGATCACAGTTGATCATTCTTTAATCATTCTTAACGTTTCAATAATCGTTAGATTGATCTGCATTGTGTTCTCCCTGATTGGATCACCAATCAAATAGGATTCCGCACTATTTGAATTGGTATACGCGTAGAATCAGTTAGTACTCCGTACATACACGGTCCCTAACATAACCCCCTAGACTTAGGCTAATTAATGAAAATTACATATAAATCATAAAAATGACTAAAACGAGATAAAAATATATTTTGTTCACACAAAATATATTTATTACAATAAAACTCCTAGTCATTTAAATCTTTAACGTCTTGTCTCGGTTCCTCGTCTTGAACGTGTCGTGTTTGACTTTTGCGTTGTCTTTAACCGTGACATTGACTTTTGTTGACTTTGACTTTGTTGATAATATAGACTATCTTGTACCGCTCCAACATCATTTTAGGTTTTGGAAGATCAAACTTTTGCTTAACAATGTGCTGGTTGTTTCTTTGACTCTTCTATATTTCTTTTGGGTAACTCCTATCATTGTGTGATCTAGATATACTAGATTGATTTGTGGGCAAATGAATTTTGATGTGGGGTTTACCAGATGATGATGATGTTGAGATGGGTTTTTTCTGAGAAATTCTCACTCCCTTCTGATTGAAGTAACAATCAGATGTATTATGATTGTTCATATCACAGACTGAACAATATTTGTTAAAATAACAGTTTTTGGTGGAATGGTTGTTCATGTCACAAATAGAGCAATATTGATTGTAAAAGCACTCTTTTGTTTTATGATTGAAAATTTTACCAATGTCACAATACATTTGTTTGTTTCTTGAATTAGATTTCGAGTTGTAAGACTCAGCTGATTTTCTCATTTGTAGCTGAGTTACTTTCTTTTTCATAGGGGAGGAATCAAACTCAGCCCCTTTTGTAGCTTACTTCACAACACTACTTTTGTTAGATTTTCTGGGTTGTTTTTGTTTCTTCAACCCTTTCTGTACTTCTTTCTCAAACTGATCAATGTGTTCCTTGTTACATATGTCAAAACCAACTCCCTGTCTTAATTTTGAAGATTGAGGGCCTGACATAGTTTTACATGTTAAAATCAGTGAGCTTTTTTATTTCTTTTGCAGTGAACCCTTGTCTGATTTGATTGAATTGTTTTAAGATATCATCTCATTATCAGAAATGCTTTTAGTAGAGGGTTTCACTGACTTCACAAATTTCTTTTTACCTTTTGCAACAGCAGGTATGAATTTCACAAAAGAAACAATTGCTTTAATTGGACTTGTGGGTTTGATGACACTCACTGCCTTGTCTGAACACTCTTTGATTTT
>BJCM01219375.1:10918-26631 GCA_018326385.1 Flaveria bidentis | reverse complement strand
GAGGGGGGGAGTAAAGGGGACGGCTTGGGGTGGGAGTTGGATTGATTTTCTATTATTGTATAGTATGGGGTATTTGGGTGGTATTTGTTGCTTTATAGTAATTTTATATATTTTAATATTTTTACTCTTTACATTTTAAAATACATTAAACTTTTATAAGTGCTTGTATATTATCATATCATTTAATATTTATGGTATGTTAATGACATATCATGTATTTAGTAGTAGCGTTAAAAGGATTCGTTCCGGGTAAAATATCAATTTACGCGATTAGGTTTATTTATAAATATGAGTTTCTCCAATTTATTTAATTTGGAATCTAAAATACTTTGAAACAATGAAATCTAAAATAATTTGAAATAACTTAAAGTA
This sequence comes from Flaveria bidentis, assembly GCA_018326385.1. NCBI lineage: Eukaryota > Viridiplantae > Streptophyta > Magnoliopsida > Asterales > Asteraceae > Flaveria > Flaveria bidentis. The sequence continues at coordinate 26,259 of BJCM01219375.1, read as the reverse complement.
TTTATTAGTACACATATTAATTATCACCAATGTTCGTGTGTGCTTCTATCGCGCGTAAAAATTGTAATTACGCCGGATCACCCATGCATGAAATGTAATGCGTGAAATTTTGCAATGTATAAAACGACTTCAATAATTGGAATTCAATTGAAAATCAAGTATTATAGGTGTAATTATAACCAAGTCAAGGTCGGGTATTGACCTGAAATTGCCGGTTATCACACTACAAGTACTCACACGGTCCCTAGGTGAATCAACATGAGTGGATCATAGGTTTAAGCCATGGTTTGAAGGGCTCGGTGTGGGCTCAAGCCTAGTTTCAAGTTCAGAATCAATATCAAGAACACAAACTAACACACATAATTGGAATAAAATCTGTTTATTATACTCAAGAAAAGAAGCTAAAAACTTGAATACAATAATTCTCATAACATAACCCTTAGCTAGGCTATGATATATATATAGGCTTAACCAAACTTGGTTGCCAAGCATCTTATCTTATAGACTTATTATTAGATATAACCTCCTAACAAATCTTCATAAAGATAAGACTAAATTATTTAAACAATCCCTAAAATCACTCTCAAGAGATTGCCACCTCTCTTTAGTGAATTTGAGGGCCGACCCATTGGCTCGGGTCAGTTTCAATTGTCGCCAACATTCACCCCCAATTGACAACTACAACTTGGAAAGGTTCTTCACTCCAATGAGATCCCAAATTTCTGTAAACTTTATCTTTGGTAGAGCCTTGGTGAGTATGTCGGCTCGTTGTTCAACCCCGCTAATGAACTCAACTTTCACTTGTCCATTCTCAACACACTCTCGAATAAAGTGGTACCAAGTGTGTATATGTTTGCTTCGGCCATGGAAAACTGGATTTTTCATTAACGCAATAGCCGAACGATTTCCGACTAGTAATGTAATGATTTCTTCCTTTTCACCGGTGAGTTCGCTTACAAGGCTGCGTAACCAAAGTGATTGGCATGTCGCTGAAGTGGCAACCATAAATTCTGCTTCCCAAGATGAAAGTACTATAGTTGATTGTTTTTTAGAACACCATGCAATTGGTGCACTTCCAAGGTAAAACACATGCCCCGAGGTGCTTCGACCATCGTCTTGGTCGATGTTGTGGCTACTATCACTAAAGCCTTTTAGTGGTAACTTTCCTCCTCGATCATAATGTATAACATACGTGAGTGTTCCTTGAATATATCTTAAAATGTGTTTATGGCAAGATAGTGTGATTCGTTGAGTGTTTGCATATGGTGACTAACAACCCCAACCGAGAAAGAAAGATCCGGCCTAGTGTGGGGCAAATATCTTAGGTAGCCTACTTGTCTCCTATAATCAGTGGCATCCACGTCCAACCCCTTTAAATCTTTTGAGATTTATAAACCCCGCTCGAGAGGACAATTTGCTTTGTTACACTCCAATATACTTGATTCTTTTAACAACTTCTTTGCATACCCTTCCTATATGAGACTAACTCCATTCGATCCTTTGTATATTTCTATACCCAAATAATATGTTATTAGACCAAGGTTGCTCATCTCAAAGACCTTTGACACTTGCAAGAGACCAAGTTCTTAAGTGCCTTGATTACAAGTTCCCCCAACATAATAATCTTTGAGAAATTTTGGTTGTACTCGTGGTCTTGTAGATCTTCTTAGACTTGGATTTCCATCTTCGGGCTCACACGAGAAGCTAAATTTTCACATAATTAGTAGAGTTTTCGCATTAGACAATTACTTCTTTGTTCTTATTCGCTTGAGAAGTTCAATTTATCAAAAACTACGCTTACAACAAGCTTCACGCGAGAAGTTTTAGTATTCGCAAAGAGTTATCGTGTGATTGAGCATTCTTGCAATTGAGTATTGTTTGCGTGAGAAGTTAAAATTTTTGAAAAGTTTGAAGTTTCTGAAATGGCTATAAACCCCAATCTCAAGAATCTTAAAACTTCGTTTAGTCTTGATACAAATATTATAACCAACAGAAAGCCTCCTAAGTTATTAAGTGAGGATGATTATGCTAACTAGAATACAGGTTTGAGAATCATGTCATCTACAAAAAGTCGAAGATGTGGATGTCAATTAAATATAGACCTTACATACCTCTGTATAAGAATGATAAAGGAGAAATGTTTTAGAGAAAATAATATCCGTGGGATGAATATGACAAGAAGAGATTTGAACTTGATGATAAAGCTTATGCTGCTTTTAACAACATTAACCACTGAAATATCTCACTAGTTTAAAGATTTCAGATGTGCTAAAGTTCTATAGAATGCTATGGAAACAATATGTTTAGTCATGTCATTGGTGAAACATTGGAAACTTAAATATCCAGGTTCGTGAAGTTGGTAACTAAAATGAAGAGTGGAATATCTTTAGAGAATATAATTGTAAACAATAAGCTTCTGAGTTCACTTCCTTACGCTTAGGAACAAAAACTTTTAATCTATCAAAAGAATAAAGATCTTTTCACACTATCACATAGTGATTTGATATCTACGATCAAGTCATATGAGATGGATGACAAATATAGAGTTGCAAACCATCTGAACTCTATGGGTGCTGAAGCTATAACCTTAAATGCTAAAATGGTTATTAATCCTAATTACTATGTTAGTTATTCTCAAATACGCTAGCAAAAATAATCAGGAAGTTCAATTGTTCCTACAGTATAAAAAACACCAATATATGATAATGCTAATCGTTATACTACCATTCAATCTTAGTATTCATTAATTCAGACACAATCCCAAATGTATTCATCCATTTAGCCTCCACCTCAAATTTCAACAAGCCTATGTTGCTATTTCAAGACCTTAAAAAAAAACTATACAAACTGTTGAAGAATATCTTACACTATTCACTACTTTTATGTCTTGTTGTGAAGCTTTCATGGTTGGATAATTAAGTACACACAATATTATTTTGGATGATTTACGACAAATAAATCCAGATGATATAGAAGAACTATGATATTAAATATCAAATGACAATGGTTGTTTACTGTACCAAAAAGTTTTCTAGAAGAATAGGGAGGAAGATGCTTGGAGTCAATACATCAAGCAAGATTATTTTTGACAAGACAAGTTCAATATGCTATAACTATAAAAAACCTGGGCATTTTGCTAGGGAATGTACAAAACCAAAATCAACTTCAATTGAAAGTAGGAAGAAGATGGTGATGGTGGAAGTTGAAACCAAGAATGAAAAAGTAGGATCTTCAAGCAACAATAAAGCTCTTGTCTCACAAACAGATGGAGAATATGATTGGTCAGATCAGTTGGAGATTTTGGATCTAAAGATATCTACAACATTGTTTGTAAAGATAAAGAAAGAAGATACAAGAGAGAAAATCGAGAACTTATTTGTAAAATTTGTCTTTAATGATCTACTAGACGGAGTGTTTGCTGAAGAGGGTGAAGCTGGAGAAGGATGTAATGTTGTTCAATCTGAGTTTATGCATGAGGAAAGTGTAAAAAAATGAACAAGAAGCTATTCATTATTTTAAAGATGTGAAAGATCATGATGATGAGGTTGAAGTTGAAAAGATTGTAAATGTTGTTAAGACTACTCCAACATGCTTTAAGATGGAAGATTTTAATGCTAATGCTATTAAGCAAACTCAAGAAGATATTGAAGATGAAGCGAATGATGCTGTAGATAATGCTCCAGTTAAGTATAGGAGAAGGAAGTTTGAGCAAAAAGGTTGTTCTTACAGCTTTTATGGTGAAGGAAGGGAACGGAGAATATGAAACATTAATTGCAAATCCTAAAGTATATATTAATTTGTGCAATACTTCATGTATTGAGGAAGTTTAGAGATATCAATTTCAAAATGAAAACTTGATGTTAAAAATAAAAAAAATTAAATATTAAGCTTTAAAAAAATATCAATGAGAAGATTTTTAAAGAAAATTAGAAAATAGAATTGATCTTCATGACAAGGACTGTACTAATAATGAGTTATCTAAACGAAATGATAAACTTGTTTTGTAAATCAATAAAAAATTAAGAGTGACATTAATTCTGCTTAACTTACAATTAATAAATTTGAACTTTCTTCAAGAATAGTTGAAGGATAATTAAATCTCAAATGACACGGCAAGTTAATGGAGGAAATAATGGTATTGAATTTAGCAAAATAGCACTTTTAATTAATCAGGATTATTCTTGTATGCCTTCTTCAGTTCTCAAAACATATGAAGATATGAGTTAGGGTCTGAAATTTCAACTATAATTTGACTTAAAAGCTCTGGTCAAATTTCTTTAACTGTTGATCCTCTCATAAAAAGTAAAACTAACGTTTGTAATTCTAATATTTGTGTAGAAATTTGAAGAAAGATGGAATTGTAAAAGAATGGAAAGTGATGATGATCTAGATTTTAAGATAAATAAAAATAAGATTTGTACTGCAAAATTATCTTGTTGTAATCCATCACTTAATCTTAATGAGAATTTTGATTTTTCTACTGTCAAAACTGATCATTCAAAACATTTAACAAAACATGAAAAACTAAAAGCAGAAATAGTTCATAATGATTAAATCTTAAAAGAAATCGAATGACTAGAATAACATCTGATTTGATGTAAGGCTTCGTTCCCGAGACACTTACAACTGGTCATTCATTGCACATAAAATATATATATTCATTAAAGTAAAGAAAACACTGCAGCGGAATCATTAAAACAGACATCTCATTTCATTATTAAAGCTTTTGCAAAGCAATACATCGTTATCAAAATTACAAAATACGTGCTGCATTACATCACAAAAGCATTATAAAAATGGATGCCATCCAAAGAGCTGAGTAGCCACCCCGTGCCATCCCAGCAACATTACCTGCCAACTAGAAACACATAAAAATCAGCGTTGCTGAGTGAGTTCTAGTTTTAAAATAAAAAAAACATACTTTATCTTCCATTTAAAACCGTTCTTTACTTTCTTTCAATCATAACAGTAAGAAAGATAAGAGCTAAGATTCAGGAAAGGTTTAGAATGTGATCACACATCATACGTACACATAGATAATAGTTATTATCTTCATCATCGTTCTTACATTTATTATCTTCTCGTTTTCATTTAGGTCCTGTCATGTGCTTAACCCCCCCTAGAGCACCAAACAATTCATCTAGGGTTAAGCGACAAGGACCCCATACGTCTGGTCAATCACAAAGACTGAACCCCTGTGTGCATCCTCATGGGGTATTTAACCTGCACACAGTTGAGCTGACAACCCCTCATTGGGTGTGAACCTCCACACATTTCCTTAATCACACGGATTAAGCCCCAGTGCGCATCCTCATGAGGTAGCTAACCCGCACACGGTTGAGCTAACACTCCGTATTGAGTGTGAATCTCCATACATTTGTTTGCAAGCCTTTATTACGTTTGTTTATTCATTAATGCATACATTCTTCATTTCATTCCTCTTTTCATTATCTTTCATTTTACGTTACATAATACTTTTCATTTCATTAATTAAAATACAAGTAAAGCCATGGGAAGACAATTAAGTAAAGCAAGGAACATAATAAACATACAAGATCACCATACAAGGCACAACATACATACATAACATACCACATACATACCAACATGCATAACATACACCATCATGCATCATCATTCATGCCCATCATAACGTCTATGACCTCAAAACTCAGCTTACATGAGCCCCCAAGAACCTCCCAAGTCAAAGCTTACATCTACACCTCTCCCCGAAGGTCAGAAAGTTAATCTATGCTCTTTCGGGCGCACGAGCCCTATTTGGGCGTATGGACACCCTTCAGTTTCATGGCTTCTCAGGCGGCTGAACACTTAGGCGAATGGACATTAGGCCAGTGGACCTATGCGAATGATCACTATGGGCGAATGAACACTATGAAAATGAGAACCTAGGCGTATGGACCTCAGTCGCCTGACTCCCATGCGAATGAACCTCAGTCGCACGACCCACATGCGTATGGACCTCAGTCGTGCGACTCACATGCGTATGGACCTCAATCGTATGGCACCCATGCGCATGGACTTCAGTCGTATTCCTTTCGGTCGCATGACCTCCGGTCGCATGCCATTCGGTCGCATAGCCCTAGCTGATGCAGAATGCAGTTTTACCCCGAACCCAATCTGCAATTTTCGGCCTCTAAGCCCTCCCAAACCTGTTCTAAGCTCAAATCAACCATCCTAAACCTTAAAAACACATACCACAACACCATTCAAGCACACACAAGCCCGAAAACAAGACCCACTCAAATCACACACAAACACATTCACACGAGTTCAACACACACTTCAAAAACGGGTTTTACTATGTGCTCCAGCCCCAAATCAGTTTAAAACATACAAAAGAGGGGTCCTAGAACTCACACAAACAACCCCGTCGAGTAGAGCTTCAATTCAACCCGCTACAATTCAACTTTTGCGCTTGAAACCAAGAAAACCAAAGCTTGAACCCTCTTTTCTCCCCCTTTCTCTCTTTGGCAGATTTTCACAAGTGTGGGGGAGGGTGTGGGCTGCCTTCCCCCTCTTATGCCCCCACTCATTCAATGTTTTTCCCGTTTTGGCAAGTTTGGTCCCTCGACTTTGGACTTTATTTCTTTTTCTTCTTTCGTCGGCTTCAAAGAAAATAACCGGGTGTTACAAATTCACCCCCTTATATAGGTTTCATTCTCGAAACCTATTATTCCTCGAACAAACGTGGGTAATGGTGCCTCATTTCTTCTTCAGTCTCCCACGTAGACTCGGATCATTTCATGTGCTTCCATTGTACACACACAAGAGGAACCACTTTATTCCGCAATCTCTTCTCTTTTCGATCGATGATTGCCACTAGTTGCTCCACATAATTGAGCTGTTCATCTACTTTGATATCCTCCAGTGGAACAATCATATCCTCATCTGCTAGAAACTTTCTCAGATGAGATACATGGAATGTCGGGTGAATTCCACTTAACTCATCCGGTAACTCTAATCTATAGGCCACCTCTCCTACTCTAGCAATGATTAGAAAAGGCCCAATGTATCTCGGGCTCAACTTGCCCCGTTTTCTGAACTGAATTATACCCTTCCAAGGTTAGACTTTCAACATAACCCTGTCACCCACTTGGAACTCAATCGGTCTACATCGTTTATTAGCATATAACTTCTGTCTATCTTTAGCTGCCTTCATGAAGGCTTTGATCCTTTTAAGCTTCTCAGTCATAGCCTCAATTACCTTGATGCTCCCTAACTCTTTCTGACCAATGTCGCCCTAACACACAGGTGGTCGGCATCTCCTACCGTATAGCATCTCATAAGGGGGCATACCAATGTTGGTATGATAACTGTTGTTATATGAGAACTCTGCTAACGGTAAGTGGTCATCCCAACTTCCTCCAAAACCGATGACACATGCACGAAGAATATCCTCCAACATTTGAATGGTCCTTTCTGACTAACCATCTATCTGAGGGTGATAAGCCGTGCTAATATGTAACCTCGTCCCCATCGCATCATGGAATTTCTTCTACAATTTATATGTAAACCGGGTGTCACGATTAGACACAATAGACACCGGCACACCATGACGAGTTACAATCTCCTTAATGAAAAGATCTGAAAACCTCTTGGATGAATACGTCTCGCGAATCGGTTGTAAGTGAGCACTCTTCGTCAAACGATCAACTACCATAGTCTCTGTCTCATGTTCAGGTCCTTCTGCTCAAAGAAGTACTTCAGGCTCTTGTGGTCAGTGAATATGGTACACTTTTTCCCGTAAAGGTAGTGCCTCCAAATCTTTAACGCAAAGACCACGACTGCTAGCTCCAAATCATGGGTAGAGTAATATACCTCATGAACCTTTAACTATCAGGATGCATAGGCTATAACTTTTCCCCTTTGCATTAACACACACCCCAACCCCGAGTAGGAAGCATCAGAATAAACCACCAGATCTTCACTTCCATCGGGTAATGATAGAACAGGGTCTTGAGTCAACCTCGCCTTCAATTCCTCGAACGCCTTCTTTTGAGCTTGACCCCATATGAACTTCACATCTTTTCTGGTCAACTTGGTTAGTGGAGAAGCGATCTTAGAGAATTCTTGAATGAACCTCCTGTAGTAGCCCGCCAAACCCAAGAAACTACAAATCTCGGATGGCGTCTTTGGAGACTTCCATTGCATCACTTTCTCCACCTTTGCCGGGTCTACCATAATCCCATCAAGATTTACCACATGACCCCAAAATTGGACCTTGCGCAACCAGAATGCGCACTTGGAGAATTTAGCATACAACTTCTCTCTTCTCAACGTCTCTTTCACCTCTCGAATGTTTCCGGCATGTTCCTCTTCACTCTTGGAATAAATTAGGATATCATCGATAAACACAATCACTGATGTATCCAACATCGACCGACACACTCGATTCATCAGGTCCATAAAAGTAGCTGGTGCATTGGTCAAACCAAAAGACATGACAAGAAACTCGTAGTGTCCATAGCGTGTGCGAAAAGTTGTTTTAGGAATATCCTGCTCTTTCACCTTTAACTGATGGTAGCCCGATCGAAGATCTATCCTTGAGAACCAACTGGCACCTTGAAGCTGATCAAACAAATCATCAATTCTTGGTAAGGGGTATCGGTTCTTTATCATCAACTTATTCAGCTCCCGATAGTCAATACACATCCTCATGCTACCGTCTTTCTTCTTCACAAACAAGACCGGAGCACCCCAAGGAGAGAAACTCGATCGAATGAACCCCTTGTCAAGCAACTTCTGTAGTTGCTCCATCAGTTCCTTCATCTCGGTCGGAGCCAACCAATACGGTGCCTTGGCAACAGGTCGGGCACCCGGTATCAAGTCAATGTTGGACTCGATCTCACGGTCAGGTGGCACTCCTGGTAAGTCTTCGGGAAATACATCTGGAAAGTCCCACACAACCGGGACATCGGATAGTTATGGTGTTGGTGTTTTCACATCCTTCACATAAGCCAAGTAGGCACTACATCCACGCCTCATACACTTTCCCGCCACCGCTATTGAGATTACCTTCGGGATCATCGTGACCCGATCCCCATAAACCGTTACCGAACTCCCATCAGGCGCTGTCAAACGAATCATCTTCTTGCGACACACAATGTTCGCCTCGTAGTCCGCTAGCCAATCCATCCCAAGAACCACATCGAAACCACCTAAGGTCATCACGAACGGTCTAACCGAAACCTTATGACCTTCTAATTCCACAACACATCCTTCTATCACCTTAGAAATCTTGGTAGACTTACTATGGTAGTTTTTACATCAAAGGGCGCATAAACACTCCTACTACTAACAGGCAGTTTAGCACAGAAAGCAACAAAAATAAAACTTTTGCTGGCACCAGAATCGAATAACACAGAGGCTAAAGTTTGGTTTAGTAGAAACGTACCTGACACGACATCAGGGTCCGTCCTAGCTTCCTCCTGCGTCATCGTAAACGCTCTGGCACTCGTCCTCTGTCCTTCTCCCCTAGCCTTCTTCGCTCCGGAACCTTCAGCCCTCGGCTTCTTACAATCCCTACTCATGTGACCACTTTCCCCATAGTTGAAACACCTCATACCCCCCACAATCTCTAGCCATATGACTAGGATTCTTGCACTTGAAGCAGACATTCAACCCCCACCTACACTCGCCACTGTGCTCCTTCCCACATTTGCCACACTTCTTCGATCCCGTACCCGGTGTGACCACACGACGATCATCCACCCGTGCCTTCTTGTTACCCGTCGAGGCACCACCCTGACCAAACCGTTTCCCATTCCAATTCCGGTGGCCACCACCCTTCTTGCTCACTTTAGCCACCACCACCTCTCGCATGTCATACAATCTTCTTGCCAAATCAACTGCCGACCAAAACGTGCTCGGTCGGGCAGCGATCATGTGCCTACGGATATTCGCCGGCAAGCCCTGAACATACCTCTTGATTTTTTGTTACAAGGGTGTCACTTGGTCCGACACCAGGCGTGCCATCTCATTGAATTTGGTGGTGTACTGCTGATGTGTCATCGTTCCCGCCTCCAACTGCAGGAACTCTCTTTCCACCTTATCCATTTCCCTGTGAGGACAGAACTCCTTGATCACCAGCTTTTTCAGCTCATACCATCTCATCCTCCTAATAGCCCGACTTCCCTCAGCTTGGAATATTGTCCCACCAGCATAAAGCTGAGTCCACAAAAGAGTGGGCAACAAACTTCACTTTCTGATCTTCTCGACACTCGTTGATGTTCAGAACGGCTTCCATTTCTCTCACCCATCGGTGAGCAGCAGCAGCAGTGCCATTACCATCAAAAGTAGGGGGCTTACACCTTTGAAATGCCCCGTAGTTACAGCCTCGTGCCACCTCCGGCACAGGTTCTTCTTCTTCCTCCTCTTCGTTATTGGATAGAACCGTCTCAGTCTCGAGCTGTCTTCTTTCGCCCGTAGGCATGCTTCTCTCCTTCCTTTCACCTTCCTTCACAGCCTTGATAACTTCGGTCACCATAAATGGTAAGATTGTCTGCATGACCTGATGAACTTCTTCCACAACCGCCTCTTTTACTGAGGCTCTCAGATTGGCGTTCTCATCGCCACCCTCCGGATGAGGGGTCTCAGGTTCTTCATGAACCACCTTTTCAACTCTAGGCCTTCCTCTTTTGGGTCGTGGTTCGGTACCACGACCTCCACCACGTGAAGCTTTAGAAGATCTACCACCGGCCATCCGCACACACTGAAAGATTCAAACACCAACACGGTCATTCGAGGGAACAACTCAGTTCATGTCAAGTATAGTAAGTCCCTAATAACAGAGGCCAATTATGATTAGCCACTTACTTTACTCTTCATACCCCGAGCATTACCTATTCTGACTACACCAGTATCTAAATCTAGAAACAACACATAACCACATAACATGCGCACATAATACCGGTTAACATTAAGAAAATACCCGATGGCACGCAGCTACTCAGACTAGCATCCCTTCCTTTTCCGTCCCATTTTCAATTTAAGTTTAGGTTTATTTTGAAAATTTACCCGTTTCACTTAAACTTTGGCTCTGATACCAACTTGTAAGGCTCTATTTCCGGGACACTTACAACTGGTCATTCATTGCATATAAAATATATATATTTCATTAAAGTAAAGAAAACACTGCATCGGAATCATTAAAACAAACATCTCATTTCATTATAAAAGCTTTTAAGCAATACATCGTTATCAAAATTACAAAATACGTGTTGCATTACATCACAAAAGCATTATATAAATGGATGCCATCCAAAGAGCTGAGTGGCCACCCCGTGCCATCCCAACAACATTACTTGCCAACTGGAAACACATAAAACTCAGCGTTGCTGAGTGAGTTCTAGTTTTAAAATAAAAAAAAACATACTTTATCTTCCGTTTAAAACCATTCTTCACTTTCTTTCAATCATAACAGAATTTAGAACATGATCACATATCGTACGTACACATAATAATAGTTATTATCTTCATCATCGTTCATTTCGTACATTTATTATCTTCTCATTTTCATCTAGATCTTGTCATGTGCTTAACCCCCCTCTAGAGCACCAAGCAATTCAACTAGGGTTAAGCGACAAGGACCCCATACGTCTGGTCAACCACAAAGACTGAACCCCTTTGTGCATCCTCATGGGGTATTTAACCCATACACAGTTGAGCTGACAACCCCTTATTGGGTGTGAACCTCCGTACATTTGCTTAAACACACGGATTAAGCACCAGTGTGCATCCTCATGGGGTAGCTAACCCGCACACGGTTGAGCTTACACTCCGCATTGAGTGTGAACCTCCATACATTTGCTTGCAAGCCTTTATTACGTTCGTTATTCATTAATGCATGCATTCTTCATTTCATTCATCTTTTCATTATCTTCCACTTTACGTTACATAATACTTTTCATTTTATTCATTAACATATAAGTAAAGCGACGGGAAGACAATCAAGTAAAGCAAGGAACATAATAAACATACAACATCTGTTAGGTCTAGGATCAGTAGATCTAGTCTATTTTGTATAGGCTTAGTACTTGAATTAATATCTGTAATGAATGGTTGTAATTCATTAATGTGTATGCAATTAATATATCTAACATTGATAATAAAATTGAGGTGAATGAAACTCATTCTTCTAAATAAGAAAAAAGTAATCAATTCAATTCAGAATTTGACTTTGATAAGTGGGATGACTTGGATGATTCAGATGAACATAATGATGATCTTCTCAACAAGGGTAAGAATCTTGTTTTTAAAACAAATATCCCAAAAGTGCTTGAAGAAACAAAGCTGCCATACCCCCGTAAACAAAGAAACATGCTGAAGACCATCTGCAAGAGAATAGCTCAATTAAATGAAGGTCTTTAAGAGCTAAATCAACAATAAACATCTTCCAATGAAGTAAATAAGAAGTGTGCCTCTACTGAGGAAAGACACAAGTCATCCATGGAAAAAGGAAAGAAAAAGGCATCAGCAGATCATCAGCGGAAGAAGAACATCTCTCCAGTACTAGATCTGCGAAAAAAGAAAACTTCTTCAGTAGAAGTTAATATTGATTCAGTAGATGATCTATGGAAGAGGAATTCAGCAACAAACAAACAAAAGTTTCTCAAACTGGAAAAGAAAGAATCTACAAAGATGAAGAAGCTTGAAAAACCTCAAAAGTTGGCAAACCATAAGAATGATTCTGAGAAAGAATCAGTTGAAAAGTATTACAAATGGTGTGACATGAAAAACCATAATACCGAAGATTATTACTTCAGTAGCTACTGTTCTATTTGCAATATGAATAATCACATGACTCTGACTGCTACTTCAATAAACATTTTGCTATCTGCAACAAAAATAACCATTCCACTCAGGAATGTTATTTCAACAAAAAGAACAAGAAAAAAGGCACAAAGAAGAAAGATTCAGATAAGTCTGAATCAGACACTCAATCTACTGATTATGAAAAGGGTTCAAAACTGAAGAAGTCTGAACAAAAATCAAAGTCAAAATCAAAGGATAAAACATCCTCAAGTGTTCATTATTCAAAGAAAAGATTAACGTTCCTGCAATCAAAAACACTTCATAAACGGGTAGATTTGTCTGGAAAGGAAACAAAGGATGATGATGTATTCTTTGATAACTTTGAAAAGGGAATTCATATACATCATTCAAAAATAAAAGACTACGAGACATTTAATGATAAAGTTTCAGTTTCAAAATCAAAGCATCAAATAAACAAACATAAGCTGAAACAAGAAGAAATTGGGAATCAAGAACCTAGTTCATCAACATCCCCTTCAACAGAATCATCCTCATCTGAAATAACTCAGAATAAATCAAGCAAATCTAAAACTGAAACTTCAAGACTTATTCATGAAGGAGTAACTATTGTAGACACTGCTTGCAAACCCAATATCATTAAGGCTTGGGTTATCAATTCTAACTGATTTATTTCAAAATGCAAGAACAATATTAGAGAGATGATAACAAGTGGTATGTTGATAGTGGTTGTTCCAGGCATATGACAGGAAACTGTTCACTTCTCCATGATTTCAAACATAAAAATTCTTCTTATGTGGCATTAGGTGGGGATAAAAAGGGAGGTAAAATTGTTGGTGAAGGAATGGTAACAAATGGTGTGCTCAAGTTTGAGAAAGTAAATTATTGTGAAAATTTACAGTATAATTTACTTAGTGTGTCTCAAATTTGTGATCAAAATTATACCACGTTGTTTAATAATACTAACTGTTACATTATTAAGTTAGGTTTTTCTGTTTCAGAAGATTGGGTCCTTCTTAAAGCATCAAGAAAAGGAAACACTTATGTTTTAGACATGAACAACACCTCTCTCATAAATCATGAAACATGCCTTCTATCTAAGTTATCAGAAGATGTATCTCAATTGTGGCACAAAAGGCTTGTCCACTCTAACATGAAGAACATGAACAAATTGGTGAAAAATGACATAGTCATTGGACTATCAAAGAAAGAGTTTCACTGCTCAACTCACTGTTCTTCTTGTTTCAAAGGAAAACAACATAGAGTGTCTCAAAAATAAAAAACAATCAACACTAATACAACACCACCCAAATTGCTTCACATGGATTTGTTTGGTCCTACCAATGTGATAAGCATCAGAAAAAGGCAATATTGTTTGGTGATAGTTGATGATTTCACAAGATTTACATGGGTCTTTTTCTTAAAACAAAAGAGTGAAACATCAGAAACATTAATGGACTTTGTCATCAAGATTGAGAATCAACTTAATGCTAAGGTTAAAATTTTTAGGAGTGACAATGGTACTGAATTTGTCAATTTTGAACTGGATTCCTTTTGCAGGAACAAAGGTATTGCAAGGCAATTCAGTGCTTCAAGAACTCCACAACAAAATAGAGTGGCTGAAAGAAGAAACGGAACTCTCATAGAAGCAGCAAGAACAATGCTAGCTGATTCATAATTGCCCATCACCTTTTGGGCTGAGGCAGTGAATACTCCATGCAATATTCAAAACAGATAATTAATTGTCAAAGAACACAATAAAACTCCTTATGAGCTCTTATTTAAACGAAAACCTTACATAGGATATCTCAGAGTTTTTGGATGTCATGTATCTGTTTTAAACATAAAAGAGTCATTGGGAAAATTTTCAGAAAAAGCATATGATGGTTTCTTTGTTGGATATTCTTCAACATCTAAATCTTATAGGATCTATATTCCATAACATAACATTATGGAAGAAACACCTAATGTGTCATTTGATGAATCTGTATTTACTAAATCAGTTAAAGGTTCATCATGGTTGTTTGACATAGATGCTCTTACTGAATCATTTAACTATGATTATTTGAACAAGGCAAGATCTGTTGAAGTATGCTATCCATTTGTTCCACCTCATATGAATGAAGTAACATTATCTACAGATCCTCCAAGGATACACACATCCTCATGAAGAAACACTTCATCAGCAGAAGCTGATACTGCATGTGGAGAGGAACAATGTGCATCTAGAGATGTGAATGGTGTCCCTACATCAGATCCATGCTCTCAAGTGAATACAACAAACATTGGAAAATTTTCAAGTACTCACTTATCATTCGGAGAAGTTCCTATAACTCCTACAGAAGAGCAATCTGATTGTGGAGAAGCCCCTACATCTCCCGTAGAAGACACTCATGATGCTGCTGATAATCAGGCTACTGAAGATCATTCAACACCAAATGTTGAACTTTTTGACTACTTCCTAAAATCTCAACCTTGTTTGGATTAGTCTGCAACAATGGATATGACTAATCTAGAATCATCTATTCCAGTTGAATCAACTCCATCAA
>BJCM01219375.1:0-10898 GCA_018326385.1 Flaveria bidentis | reverse complement strand
AAGTGAATACAACAAACATTGGAAATGTTTCAAGTCCTCACTTATCATCTGGAGAAGTTCCTGTAACTCCTACGGAAGAGCTAAATGATTCCGGAGAAGTTCCTGTAACTCCTACGAAAGAGGAAACTGATTGTGAAGATGCCCCTACAACTCCTGTAGAAGACTCTCATGATGCTACTGATAATCAGGCTACTGCAGATCATTCAACACCACATGTTGAAATTTTTGACTACTTCCTAAACTATCAACCATGTTTGGATCAGTCTGCAACAATGGATATGACTAATCTAGAATCATCTATTCCAGTTGAATCAACTCCATCAATAAGAATCCATAAGACTTATCCAGTCAACACATCATTGGAGATCTTACAAAGAGAACTACAAGAAGCCATAGTGGTACGCCAACCTTTGTCTCTTCAGTTGTTTTCTCTCACAAGTGGTTCCTCCAAACATCACTGTTGCTTTAAAAGACAATAACTGGATTGAAGCTATGCAAGAAGAGCTTCAACAATTTAGAAAGCAAAAAGTGTGGTCTTTAGTTGATTTACCTAAAGGCCAACATCCTATTGGAACAAGATGGCTCTACAAAAAAAACTAGATGACAAAGGGATCATTGTAAGAAATAAAGCAAGATTTATTGCTCAAGGATACACACAAGAAGAGGGAATAGACTATGATAAAGTTTTTGCACCAATTGCAAGAATTGAAGCCATAAGAGTGTTCCTAGCTTATGCATCTTATACGAAATTCACTGTGTATCAGATGGATGTCAAGTGTGTATTCCTATATGGGAAAATTGATGAGGAAGTTTATGTGTCACAACCCCTGGTTTTGAAGATCCTCATTATTCACATAGGGTATACAAGCTAGATAAAGCCTTGTATGGTCTTCATCAAGCACCAAGAAAGTGGTATGAAACACTATCATCTTTCTTGCTCAAGCATGGCTACAAATGAGGAACCATTAATCAGACTCTCTTTCTAAAACAAGAACATCAAGATCTCTTGGTTGTTCAAATATATGTTAATGACATTATATTTGGATCAACTAATAAGAGATTATATGTAACTTTTCAAGAATTAATGAAATCAAAATTTCAGATGAGCTCAATGGGAGAATTAACTTTCTTCCTTGGTCTTCAAGTTCATCAAAAGACATATGGGATTTTCATCAATCAAGAAAAATGCATACATCAACTTTTGAAGAAGTATAATCTTGCTGATACATCTTCATGCAAAACTCCAGCCTCAACAATTGAAAAGATTGTATCTGATCCTACAGGAAAATCTATTGATCAAAGATTATATAGATCAATGATAGGATCTCTTATGTATTTAACTGCCAGTAGACCTGACATTTTGTTTGTTGTGTGTGTTTGTGCTAGGTGCCAAGCTGATCCAATAGAATCTTATTTGAATGCTGTGAAAAGAATCTTCAGATATCTCAAAGGAAAACTAGGACCTGGTCTGTGGTATCCAAAGGATGGTGACTTTACACTCTACTCATACTCAGACAGTGATTATGGTGGATGTAACAGTAACAGAAAATCCACAACCGGTGGATGTCAATTTATCAACCAAGACTAGTATCATGGCAGTGCAAGAAACAAACCAATGTCTTTGTATCCACAACTGAGGCTGAGTACATAGCTACTTCAGCTGGTTGCTCTCAAGTTCTTTGGTTGCAAAACCAATTGCTTGCCTATGGTTACAACTTCCTTCAAACTTCAATTTACATAGACAATTCTGCTGCTATGTTTATAACTGCTAATCTTGTGCAATATAGTAAAACAAAACACATTGAGATAAGATATCATTTTCTGAGAGATTGCTCAGAAAAGGATTTAATTAAGTTAGTCAAAGTGGATACAACAAATCAGCTTGCTGATTTATTCACTAAAGCCTTTGATTCAATTAGATTTAACTTTCTAATTGAGTCTTTGGGCATGATTAACTTAGATTAATCAACTTGAACAAACAAAGAAAAGCATGTAATGATGTTTTAGCATGACATATGCATGGGAAATGATAGTACACTATATCTTTGTTTATTCTTGAATTCTTAAATATCATTAAATCTGAGCTAATTTCTTGATATGTGAGTAGGTTCATCTTAAGTGAAAACTACACTTAGTGCATGCCAAAAATTATTCAAAGTGATTCTTTGTAGGAAACTTCATTTTGATGATACAAAGTGAGTCTTATTCTGATGTGATCAAATCACTCATCTAAGCATACTATGTACCGACACTTTATAATATCTATCTTTGCAAAACATACACCCTCTGTTTTGTGTAAACAAAGACCTCGGTGTATCATCACCATACTGTATATCCGTTATCAAAGGTGAAAAGATCATGATCCTCATCATCCCTCTGTTTTGTTTAAACAAAGACCTGGGTTAAACGCACCTCTGTTTTACGTGAGTAAAGACCTGGTGACCTGATGTTGATCATATCTAAGCTCTCAAAAGAATCCTATGTGATCAATTGTATATTAATCTAGAGCTTTTATATCAATGCATTAATGAGATGTCAAATGCATCTCAAGATAGAACTTATAACTTAAAGTACATAGTTATTAAGTGTAAAAAATAATGATTTGACTTGCAAAGGGAGGACAAAATCTTCATGAATTGAATGTGAGGCCCATAACAGTTATTTCCTAATCAATATGAAAACATGATAAACAACATGCCTAGTGGATACATTAGCCCTTGTATGGATTTAAGTGGACAATATACTTGCAATCAGAACTATGTTCAGGTATCTATTCAACAAAATAACTCATCAGGAAGAGGCTTAGTATTATAGTATGACCCCATCATATGTGTATATATGTTTGTGTACCATCATACAGTTAAATAACTCATGATATTCTTCTTAGAAATTTATGATATATGCATATTGTCATCATTAATCACAAATTTAGGGGGAGTAGAATTCATGAAGATAAGTTTATCAATCAACAGCTTTGTTTATTTTATTAATAATTTGAAGGAATTGGAAACTGAGCACCAACATAGCTACTGGATACATGAAGTTTTTCAAAATTTAAATCTTCTTGTGCACAATTGCCATGTATACAAAGTCAACAAGGTCCAAAAGAATTAAATGGTTCTAAGCAATGTGCTTGGACCATACAACAAAATAAATTTCTCTACACAGTGCCATCTTAGGCATCAGCAGAAGCTACAGTGCCATCCTAAGCATCAGAAGCATAGTGTAGGAAATTTAATTGTTTATCCGTAGATTGGTAAACTATGGATGAGCAAAGATCAATGCGTCTGAGAAATTATATTTAATCAGCATAAGTTGTGAAGTTATCCGCAGATGATTCATGGAATCCGTAGATAATCTGCAGAAGAACTTAGAAATATTAATGCGTCTGAGAAATTGTTGAGGGTCCCACTTCATTAAATAAATAAACTTAATGTGTTTGAGAAAGTATAAATGATGTTCTTTGACTTTAAAATTCATTATTCGCTTTTTCAGTTCACCTTTTCAGACCTATAAAAAACGCACTCAACAAAATTTCCCCCATTTATAACATTCAAATATTACCGAATCAAAACTTCAAACAAACATATATTTTTGCTCTCAAATCATTGTGTTCAAGGTAAAACATATCGTAATGTTCAATAATGAACTGTTTGATTCATGTTTAATCTCACAATTGTTCGTATTCTCATATCAATAATGTGATTCTAACGAATTCTTATTCTTATGAACAGATGGATAATCGATTTGCAAGAGTGCATAATGTGTGTGCTTTCTTAAACCCAGACGACTCTGTTTCAGAAGGGTGTCAAGATATTATCCGATATCTAAGAAGATCTGGGCTGTTCTATGCCTTATGAGCAGAGCCTGTGATTCATCAATCACACATCAATGATTTCTGGAACTCCACACAAATAGAAGAAGATGGTCAAGTTATTGTGGCTGATGTGAATAATCGAAGACTGAGAGTGGATGAACAGACAATAAGAAGGGTTCTTGAGTTAGGAGATGTAGAAGCTGGTCATCCTGATGTGTTTAAAAATGAATACATAAAGAAAGTTTTTCTTCTGATGGGGTATGATGGTGATTTCGAGAAGGGAGAAATAAAGAAAGGAAGACTCTGCAAGCCCTACAGATTTCTCTGCCACACTTATCTCAAGTGCAACTCAAATAGGAAATCTGGACTTGACATATTTTCTAGGCATATCTCATCAGGCATTATTGGTGTCTTTGAGGGAAGAACGTAAAATTATTCAAAGTACATCTTCAACTGCTTATGTGATCATATCAAAGTGCAGAAGGCTGACAAGATGTATATGTTTCCAAGAATTTTGCAACTAATCATCAATGCTGATCTGCCTGGGACTACTATAGATGGTGGTGTGTTTGTTCAAGCTCACCTACGTAGATCTGTTCTAAATAAAATATCCGGGAAGTATGAAGGAGGAGACATGCCCATGTTTGATTATGTGGTAGATGCTCATGCAAATATCCCTCAAGAGCTTGTGTGGGAAGATCAACATGAGGATTCACCCACCAATTCTATACAAGCCGCACACTCTCCAGAACTTTCACCCATTCACCAACAACAGCAATCTCCACAACTCCCTTCTCCTACAAGTCAAAATACTGAACCCATTTCATCCATTCTATCTTTTCACTCTCAATAATCTCCCTCAGCCAGTCAAAACACTCAGCCTATCTCACCACATTCTAATCAGTTATCTAAGAGTGTACATACTGAACCCCTTTTCAGTCACTCAGTCTGTAAACTCTGTTCACTCTGGTGAGACTGAGTTGATATCTCAAGCAAGCACCATCCCATTATCACTCTCTAACTGTGAAGAACCAGTTACCTCCAATCAAACAGAGCCTTTATTGCACAGCATGAACATAGAATCACAACCTCATCATTAATCAAAAGATGAATGCTCAAGTTCAACAAGTGTGGCTGCTCATACTGAAGAACATAAAGATGAGATTGCTGACAAACAAGAAGAAAAATATGAGGAAGTTATTGCTTACAATGAAGATGATCTGAGTGATAATGACATCTCATTAAGCAAAAGCTATCTGGTGGCTGAGTACAACAAGCTTGTAGTGAAGTCTAGCTTTAGAAAGCAAAGGATTAAAGAGCTGAGGGATAATAGCAGGAAAGGATGAAGTGCTGCTGTAGCTAGAATCAAGAATCAAATGCTTAAGAGAAGATGCCCTGTGTAATAATGAAGTTATTGATGCCCTTCTTCAACAAGATTCTGAGCTCAAAGAATCAGTAGAGAAAGAGAAAGATGAAAATGAGAAACTAAGGGTGAAAACTGATCAAATGAATGACTCTCTCTATGATCAATCAGCTCTGTTAAGAAGAAAAAAAGAAGAGATTGATCAGCTGAAGATGAAGATATGTGCTCTTAAATCAAACCAACTAAAGAAACCTGCTGAATCTTCTAAGCATATCATTCAATACTCAAGAAAAACAAAGTATTTGGGTTCAACAAAGAAACAAACAATCAATACTGAAGATTCACCCAAAAGGTCAAAGCATACATCTCCAGAGCACTCTCCTTCAATGAATTTTTCAACATCAAAGCAAGTTATTCATACTGAAGATGAGATTGATGCTGAATGGAAGGAACTGACTAAAGAGGTGCCTAACAAAGAACTAGAAGACTTAAAGGCTGATGATCTTCTGACAACAAAGGACACAATGGAAGAAAGGCCTGAATCTACTATATTTATGACCCTGATCAACCAGAATTTCCATATGACATGGTTGAAAGGATGAATATGACTGAGATGAAGAACACACTAAAAGAGTTTGAGCTTGCTAGATTTATGATTCCTAATTGTTATTATGAGGCATTTACAACATTTCAAGCCATCCAGTAAATCAAGAAAGATCTAGGCCATTGTGACACAACAAAACTCAATAAGTACAATATGGTATGTTAGCTACAGGGACACAATTACAAGGCTCATAAGCTTAAAGGAAGAAATGTTGCTGAACTGAGAAGAATGATGGAACATGTTATGTAAGTTGAGCTTGACACTGGAGTAAGGTTCAGAACTAAAGCTCCAAATCCATCCTATGAGCATCAAAGCAAACTTTCTTCTGATCCTGTAACTGTTGAATCCAAAGACCAGCACAAAGGCAAAGACAAACTGATTAGAGAACCAAGAGCAGTCATTCCTAGAAAAGTATGGCCATTAGGGACAACTGTTAGAGAAATCACTAAACAAAAATCAACTCTGATAGAGCTATATGATCATATCACAACTCCCGGTTCTGTGGAAGAGAACATGATTATAGCCTAGAAATATGATCCAGACTAGGATTGTGCAATTATCAAGAGAACCTCCAGAAGAATTTAGTATTTCCATGATACAAAAGCATTGCTGAGGCTTCATGAGAGAGACATCAAGGATCTGCAAAGTCTTATAATGTCTAACTATCCAATTCACTCAAGGGGAAGAGATTTCTCTATGTTGGTGGGAAAGTTAAAGACAAATTCAAAGATGATGTGATTAAAAAAGAAAAAAGAGAGGATGATGAGCACAAAAGAAGATTAGAGAGGAAGAAAAGATCAAGTACCAACTCCCCCTTATTAGTTGATGATGAATTCCTAAGGAGAGTTGGTTGTACTAATAGGAAAATAATAGCCATCAAAGTCAATGGAGGAAATCAATACACTATTCCTATAACTGAGTGGGGGATATGTTGAGAAAACAAAAGAAATGGTGCTACTGAGGAATGTTGACGGTAGGAAAGGTGACAAGATAAGAATTTTCGACCCAATTGAGATCAAAATGCTCCATCCAAGCTACACATCATTCTTACATGATAAATTCTTCCCAAAGCTGGTAGATGAAAGAGCACGAAATGATTTATGCTTATACATTCATATGATACAAGTTATGGATAAGCTGCATGCCAAAGCATACAAAAGAAAAAGGTATAATGTTGGGATGCTTAAGGGAGTCAACATTGAAGATATATCAGAACTGAGAATCTCAGAAGAAGATGAGCTAGAAATTGTTAACAATTAATATGTTTTGAAAACCCTTACCATAGAAGAAGATGTATTGGGGCTGAATTTTGAGACAATCCAAAGGATATGCAGAATGGAGATCAAGTACAAATACGATGATCAAAAGGATGTAGTATCATATTTTAACAAGAAAATGGTTTCAAGATTGAAGGAGCTTTCTTTTTTGAAGAAATGATTACAAGTAGCTAAGCCTAAGGGGGAGTATTGTTAGGTTTAGGATCAGAAGATCTAGTCCATTTTGTATAGGCTTGGTACTTGAATTAATATTTGTAATGAATGGTTGTAATTCATTAATGTATATGCACTAAATGTATAGGTTAACCCATATATATGTGTGTTGATTTTGTATGTCTACATGTAGAAACATTATACTTAGACAATTTCTGAAATTAACTAAGTGTAAGAAACATCTACGGATGAACATTTTTTTCTTCCGTAGATATGTTTCTTACAATTAACAAACATCCGTAGATCATCTGTGGATTCCCCATCAACAAGTGAAGTGAGAATTCCAAGTGAAAAACCCTGTGGAAGAATCAGTTTGCTTCGAAAGAACAATATTGCTGCGGAAGAACAATCATCTACGGAAGACAATACTCCTGCGGAGTCCAAACACTTGTATTCAAACAATACAAGTATTACAAGTCAACAAGTTGGTTATGCGAATCCCAAGAAATCTAGAGATTTCTTAACTGAAACAATTCAAATCCCAAGAGATCTGGTGTTTCCTTAACAGAAACATCATTGTCTATATATATGGATCCTAGGTTTCAAATCAATTGACGGCTTCGACAGCAAACATTTAAGCAACATTACAATCACCAAACATCATATCACACAAATCAAAATCCTAGCAGCCGTCACATCATCAGAACACAAAATTCAATAGCATTCGTTCATTGTTTATTTGTAATCATTAGCATGTTTTGACGAAATACGTTAGAATCGAATTTAATATTTGTTAATTCATTAATTGTGTTCTTGAATCATTATTGATATTGATTTACTATACAAATAATTAAACCAAGACAACATTGATTCCGCAAACGTTGACTTGACATCAACTAATGCTGATAATCCCTGATTGCGATCCTAGGATTCATAACATCACCATACAAGGCACAACATACATACATAACATATCACATACATACCAACACGCATAACATACACCATCATACATCATCATTCATGCCCATCATAACATCTATGATCTCAAAAGTCAGCTTACATGAGCCCCCGGGAACCTCCCAAGTCAAAGCTTACATCTACACCTCTCCCTGAAGGTCAGAAAGTTAAACTATGCTCTTTCGGGCGCACGAGCCCTATTTGGGCGTATGGACACCCTTCAGTCGCATGGCCTCTCAGGAGATTGAACACTTAGGCGAATAGACATTAGGTGAATGACCCCTATGCCAATGGACCTATGCGAATGATCACTATGGGTGAATGAACACTATGCGAATGAGCACCTACGCGTATGGACCTCAGTCGTCTGACTCCCATGCGAATGAACCTCAGTCGCACGACCCACATGCGTATTGACCTCAGTCGCGTGACTCACATGCGTATGTACCTTAGTCGCATGGCACCCATGCGCATGGACTTCAGTCACATTCCTTTCGGTCGCATGACCTCTAGTCGTATGCCATTCGGTCGCATAGCCCTAGCTGATGCAGAATGCACTTTTACCCCGAACCCAATCTGCAATTTACGGCCTCCAAGCCCTCCCAAACCTATTCTAAGCTCAAATCAACCATCCTAAACCTTAGAAACACATACCATAACACCATTCAAGCACACACAAGCCCGAAATCAAGACCCACTCGAATCACACACAAACACATACACACGGGTTCAACACACACACTTCAAAAACGGGTTTTACTATGTGCTCCAGCCTTAAATCAGTTGAAAACATGCAAAAGAGGGGTCCTAGAACTCACACAAACAACCCCATCGAGTAGAGCTTCAATCCAACCCGCTACACTTCAACTTTTGCGCTCGAAACCAAGAAAACCGAAGCTTGAACCCTCTTTTCTCCCCTTTTCTCTCTTTGGCAGATTTTCACAAGTGTGGGGGAAGGTGTGGGCTGCCTTCCCCCTCTTATACCCCCACTCATTCAATGGTCTTCCCGTTTTGGCAAGTTTGGTCCTTTGACTTTGGACTTTATTACTTCTTCTTCTTTCGTTGGCTTCAATGAAAATAACCGGGTGTTACACTTGAAAAGGGATTTCAACAACAAGTTTATTTGTAAGGGTACAATAGAAAAGAAAGAACATATATTTAAAGAAAAGAATTCTTGTTTTTTTCAAAAATTGTCTTCTTACTAATGCTAAATCTATGAAACAAGATGTTTGTAGCTCATATGACATAAAGACCGGTCCATTTCCAGCGATGTTTTTTTCTCAAAATAAGAAAGCTGAAGATCATGCCTCATTAGCTATAGATCCAAATTCAAAGTCAAAAATAATTTCCTTGCTTCTTTCATCAAGCTAGAAAATCTACAATTAATAGAAAGAAAAGAGAAACTATTAAAGAATCATATGAACAAGGATATACTAAAGCTAGATTTTATGATAACTTTGGTGGTTATTAGAAATAGTTTGAGAAAAACATAAGTGTAGATCACTTATTACATTCTAACAAAACACACAACAAATGTTGTTTTGTTTCTGGTAAATCAAATCATATGGCACGGGATTACATTAATCAACACACATCTTTTAAGTATGCAATGTTTTCATAATTTTATTTCTCAAAATAAAAAATAGTTCTTCATAAAAGATAAGTTTCATAAGAATATTAATCAATAAAAATCTTTTGTTGATATGACTTTCAATTTTAGCAAATCCAAAGTTGTTACTAAATCACAAGGTGTTGATGGAAAGCAAACAAAGAGATACAAAAAATCTTTCTCATTTGAAGGAAAAACAAACTCACTGGCAAATTCTGATAATAAAATAAAAGGTTAAATTACATACAATAAATGATAAATTAATGATCAACGTGATATGCTTATATAGTTTGTTACCTATTTGGATGAAAATAATGTTCTTAAGTCAATATTGTTTTAGGTTCCTAGAATTTCAAACCTCTTGATGAAGTTAAGGCTTCAATATCCTAATAAAACAACTTGGTTAAAAGTTGTTGACATAAACCTTTACCTTCAGAACATGACGTCAGATTGAAGGTGTATGACCTTCGAGCATACTTCAGGTTATAGGCGAGATGGGAGTGAAGTTGATTGCAACAGTTATTACCATTATTGATAATCTTTGTGGAGTTTCTTAATCGGGGATCCAACTGACACAAATAGTAAGTTGAAGAGGAAAAGAAATTGTCAGCCAAATTATGAGGGTGATGAATTGAATGCGGGAGTGTCAGTGGAAAGAAAGAGGAAAGGCGCGTCTTACAAGGTAAGGGAAATTCCATGTCTACCCTATCATTTTTTATATAAGGTAGTAAAAAAGATAATTAACTATTTCATGATATTTATATTTTGAGCCCTTTATTAAACTTGTGGATGTCTTTTATTTTCTTTGTAGAATCATGAGTACGATTATACTTTGCTTATTTTTCAAATATATGGAAAGTTTTGTAGCTATTTATGATTAAACTTGTAATAGTAGAGAATGATAGTAAATCTTCCGGTAAAACATAAAATGTTCTATACCAAATAGTATTAAGTCATTTGTGACTAGTAAATAGTAAATTTTTTGGTCACTATTATGCTACAATCCTTCTTCGATATATATATATATATATATTTACATATATATATATATATTTACATATATATACATACATATGTATATATATATATATTTACATATATATATATATATATAT